>CM041779.1:285778753-286084655 GCA_023374045.1 Limonium bicolor
AATTTCCAGAAAAATTCTTAAAGCACAAAAACGCACCTTCGGGTGTCACGAAAATGCGTTTTACGCAATTACCTTGAAGCTTTTGAGGAGCCACGAGTTGATAATCTTAAAAGGGGATAAATTTACCATCTAAATCAATGGATTCCAGTACTAAATTCATAGTACAAGTGGGGGCGATTTTTGGATCAAAAAGGTACCTAAAATCAGCATTTTTACCTTAAAACTTTAATCTTTTACCATGATGTAAATGCACCAATTAAATGCTGGAACCTATTACACATATTAGTATGATCTTATTACAATATAGTGTAACAAAAATCAAGTTAAAAATCAAGTCCATATGACCTCCATTCCATGCGCCAATATGGGTAGTTTTTGACTAGTTTTAACAAAAAAATATGTATTATGATAATGTGACTCACCTAGCATATACTATATGATAATGTAGCAATAAAATTCAGTCAATTTGGGAGTGCAGCACTGAAATACCCCAAACCTAAGTATGCTAAGTAAACATCAAATCAGGATGTAGTAAGGCTAAAATATGCCTTAGAAAGATTGGTAGACAATTTAAACCAAGGAAAACACAAGAAAATTCCTTAAGGGCAATTAGGGCAAAATGTAGGGCAAAAAAAATGTGCTCTAAGCTTGGAGGGACTTGGGTGAGTACCCAAATATCATGGTAAGACCTTAGTAATATTCTAATGGTCATTTTAAATCAATTAGCAAAGAAAACCAAGCTTGAAAACAAGTTAAAACACAAAATGTGCTCTAAGAAGTCTTAAAGCACATTTTTGAGAAATTGTCTTAGAATTGAGTTTTGAGTGGCTAAATGTCCATCATTACTCTTTAATCAACATGTGTACTAATTAGTATCACATTAGGAAGTCTAAATCAATGGGAAATAAAAATTTCAGAAATATGTGCACTGATTAGTGAATAGTGCCAAATAGTGACTAGTTTAAGTTTTAATCAACTTAAGTCAATTAGTTGGTCAAAAAAGACCAAAAGTATCTTATTATTAAAGGGGGAACGGTTTTTGAAGTGGTGACTCACCACATGTGCTAGTAAGTAAGGAAAGAGGGGGAAAGTGAGTAAATTCACTATTTGCTTTTAAATGACAAATATCTTCTTATACCTTCTCTCTTCCTCTCTTCTTCATTCCCACCTTCACCATCGGTTTTACTACTATTCCCTTCTCCAAAACCGTGAGAGCTCCATCCATGGTGCCTCCACCTTCAATTGCTCACCAAATGTTCATCTTTGCTCCAAATCGAAAAGTAAGCATAGATTTCTCTTAGTTTGATCAAGGCCTTCATTCCTATCTTTTCAAATCCTTCAAAGCTCAAGTTTGGTGCCATGAGAAAACTCCATTGATGGAGGAAAATCAAGTTTGAAGAGCTCATTAGCTTCTCCATTCTCTTAAGGTAAAGAAAATGTAAAAAAACCATGTTTCCATCATTTCTTCTACATGGCCGAAAATTTCTACTCTGGGGCCATGTTTTTATGCTTGTTCTAGCTTGATTTATTCACCAAGGACTAGTGGAGGTCCTATTTCATTCAATGCCCAAGTCTACTTTGAGACTTCAAAGGTAATCATCCACTTTTATGCCTTAGAACATATTTCTAACCTAGGTTTTTATTCCTTGAGGTTAGTGTATTGTTTAGTACTCATATGAGTCATTGAATATTGATTAGAACATTGGCAAGGGGAATTTAAGTGGGGCCGAGATTCATGCAAGAAGAATTTCTAAGGAGGAAGTTAAGATAAGCTTGAGAAAACAAGGTAAAATGATTACCTAAAGGTGGTTTAAGTTTTAAGGGATGAGTTTATGAGAATACCGATGTGGCTTAGAGCTTACATTGTGTATTGGGTTATATAACCTAAGAAAAGAACTTAAATAAGCTTGTGAACTTGTGACTAAGGAGCCAATGGGGATGAGTTAGTAATATAAGTTTAAGATGGATTTTAAGAGCATTATGACTACTATGAGATTGATGGGTGTATTTGCAGGTTGAAAGCTTTTATATGTGGGAAATTCAGTGTTTAAATTCATGTCATTTAAGGGTCTAAGAGCCATGTCATTTAAGAGCCTTAGTGCTATGCAATTTAAGATTATTGCACTATATTGAGTTTATTATGAATGAGTTGATTTGTGTGAGAAAATATGATGAGAAAGGACTTGATGTGTTAGATGGTTGAATGAGGAAAACAATGCATTTGGGCATGATATATACTAGAGAAAACTATGGCGAAATTTGAGTAGGAAACTAAGTGTTTAAGGTGCTCTAAGGAGATTTTATGACTAAGGATGTTCTAGTGATCACTAAGGGTTTTTTGGTGAAAATGGATAAACCATGGAGTTCTTGAGTACTAGGAAGACCTAGGAATGTATAAGAGGGACTAGGGGTTATAATGGTGAGTTTTATGCACCAAAACCATGGTTAAGGAAGCTAGGAAACTTGTACAAAGTTTGAAGGAAAAGTAAGGTATAATGACTTATAAGGATGTAAGCATGCGCTGGGTTATATATGGCTTTGAGAAGTTAAGTAAAGCAAATGGGTGTGCAAAATGATGCTTGAGAGGAGTAGTTAAGATGGTGGTGAAGAAACATAATGATTAGTTGAGGTCTTAGGCAAAGTCACAAGAGGGAAGTGTAAGGAATCAAGTGTTAAGTGTAAGAATTTGTAAGAAATTGAGTGTCAAGTTTGGTGATTTTTGAGGAAGGTTTAGTACATGTTTTAAGGTGCTTAAACATGTAGGAAACATGTGGAAAGATTGTGGAATGAGTGGGAAACGATTGGGGTGAATTTGGAGTTCAAATTGAGGAGAAAAGCACTTTGGAAAATAGGTTCTGCTGTGGACCGCCCCTATTGACCGACCCTGTGGGGAGGTCCAGGAAATCGTGCAGGAAATTAGCTTCTGGTGCTAATGATGGGGGATTGAATGGTAATGGTTTTAGATGATGTTTAAGCCTTGTTTGGTGACATGTAAAGGCCATAAGAGGTAAAACAAGTGTTATGAATTCCTAGTAAGAATTGAGAAAGTAGCTAAGGAGTTTTTAGTGGGTGTTTAAAGGTGAGTTTAAGTGCCTAAATGGTATTAGGACACATGGGGGAACTTGTGGAGAAGTTTGGAGTTGAAAAGAGAATTTAGAAACAAGGTTCTGGAGCCGACCGACCTTAGGACCGGACTTGCAAGGTCGGTCAAGCTCAAATTACACTACGAGAGAAAGTTTCTGGAATGGACCGACCTTGGGACCGGACTTGCAAGGTCGGTCGGGCATGTATTTTGTACGGTAATAAGTCTCTGGAATCGACCGAACATGGGACCAGACTTGGCAAGTTCGGTCGAGCTTAAATTTCCCTCGGGGAAACTCTTGGGAATGGACCGACCTTGGGACCGGACTTGCAAGGTCGGTCGGGGTAGAATTTTCAAACGATGAAGTGTTCTGGAATGGACCGACCTTAGGTAAGGTCGGTCGGAAGTTCGGTCGGGCCTAAAAATAAAGAAAAAAAGGGAAATTTTAAATTCTAAGAAAGGTAATAGGTAATAAGGTATACCTTTGGTAGGGTGGTAATGATTAGGACCCTAGGAACTTAAGGGATCAAGTTAAGTTAAGTATAAACTTAAAAGTTTAAGGTTAAGTTGTAAGAATAAGTTGTAAACTTATGAGGTGTTAGGTGGGGAATCATTATGGGTTAAGTAAGTTAAAGAAGTTGAATTAAGTTAAGTGATTAACAACCTAAAACTGAATGAATGTTTTAGGACTTGGAATTGGACTCCGAAAAAGATTAAGCAACCGAACGGCCAACGGTGAACGGTACAGTTCTCTTGTGACCTGCTTGCTAACAAGGTGTCCCTCGGCTTGTGTGCTATTTGTTTTTGTGTGCTCACTAAACAAGATAAAGCATGCAACCGGAATATATTATATTTATTGTATTGTTGTGTGATGTTTGAAAAACACAACATACCGTGAGAACTTACTAACCAATGTTTAGTAAGGAATTGAGTGAGACTAAGGAACGCCCCCTAATAAGGGACGATATGAACCGAAAGAGGTTAACCAACAAACATGGTCTTGAGATAACTACTAACTGGAACTTGAGTGAGGAAACCCGGGACCGATCTCCGGTCATGCATGCTAAGGAAAGGGGGTCGGTATCTATAGCAGATTCGACTTCCGCTAAGGACTTGTCTTCGGACTTGTAGCCTAGGGCCGGTTGCCGGCTCAGCTGCGCTGGACTCCCGTCCAGGGTAGGTGGCATTAAGATGGTGCGGTGGGATCACCTAAATCCCAGGTTTGGACTTAGGATACAACCATTCCCCTCCAGGAACGGTTTGTATACTGAGAATAAGTTAAGATTAAGATTAAGGTAAGGTTAAGATAAGTTGCAACCTTTCCTTTTTAAAGGATGGTTTGTAATATTAAGATTAAGATAAGCTACATCCACTCCTTATTAAAGGATGGTTGTTTCTAAGATTAAGATAAGACTAAGATCGAGGTGGTGAGATAAGGATGGACTAAGATTAAGAGGGAACATTACTCAAGGAGTTAAATAATTAACTCTCTAATTAAGGGAACGCATTTAAGTCGTTCATTGTGTGTGAACTTTGATTGTTCATATATGGATTGTTGTTTAACATTTACTATTAAGTTGTGCATTAATCAACCTCCATGCTATCGACAATTAGTCGTCGTAGCCACGTTAGCTTGGGGGCCATGAGGGGATCGTACCAGCATTCGTGCTGACCCCCTTTGGGGGCTATTTTTACTACACAGGTACATCAGGAAGCGGCCGTCCGAGAGTAAGAAGGGGTACAAGTGTTACGGGTTAAGCGTGGCCTACGAGTTGTGCATGTACACTCGTATGGCAATTGAGTTAGTAAGATGTATAGGATGTGAGGGGATTGTAAGAAGGATATGTATTTGGTTAAGGTTGTTATGTACTAATGTTCGGTATATTCTGTAGTCAGACCGTGGCAAGGTCCTGGAGTGTAAAGAATTCCGCTGTGACATGTATATATATGCTGTTAAGTTGCGAGACCACATTTGGATTGAGTTGGGGTGTTACAAAAAGTGGTATCAGAGCGTAGTTACGCTCTGAAGACAAGAATACCGAACTTAGGAGAATACTGAGGTTGAGATTGAGTTATGGGATAAGGGTTGAGATAGAGTGAGAGGTGCGTTAGTCAGGACTTCCCGGTGTTTACCGGACATCCATAGTACCTAGGCCCGCCCTCCACATCCCTAACCCTAAATATGTGGAACAAACGCCAGAGAGAAGAAAGCCTTCTCTTACCGGGGAAACCCGATCTGGCAGTTAGCTAACAATAAGCAGTACGAGGAACATCTTGTTGCACAACAGTTATGGGGAACTTGGAGATTTTCAATGGAGCGCAACAGAGAAACAGGCGCTACCTATGGAATACTATCAGTAAGGGAATGGAAATTACCGGCAACATGGGTCGACATGCTACGCAGTCGAAATAACCGCGATACCAATGGTAAGGAAAGCACTACGCGTGCAATGGATAAGGAAATGATAAGAGACATGAGTACCGGACAGCGGTCCGAGTGAGCATAACAGTGGGATAATACAAAGCATGAGGATTGAGATTACTGGAAATCCAGTTAGAAACGGGAACTCCAAACCCCATACAATGAGGAAGGTTATAAAACCTGGCCAACATAATGCGGACAACGATAGGAACTCATATAAATTGTTTACCGAAATAGGACTACGATGTAGTGCCTAAAGGAGAATCATTACTGAGTAACCACTACAAAATGTGTGGAGATACGAGCGAGGATTAAGACATAAGAAAATATTAAGGGATTCCCTCAGAAAGAGGAACACCCTAATAGATGACAGTACTGTCAAACACAAGGAAACTGCCGGATGGTCGGTTATCCAATATAGAGATTATCGAAGGAGTCCTGAGGACTACCAATTACGTGGAAGTTAGAAGGAGGTATCGTTACCAATGTACCTTGTACCAATAGCCCATCCTGCATGGCGCACTTGCCATAGCAAGTGCTACCACGATTTAGCTACACGGAAAGCCATCATGGCAAGATAGGAGAACGCTACAGTTGTAACACATATTAATACTGCACTGTAAATCCATAAGAACAGAAACAAAGACCCTTGGAAGGCCGACGGCCTAACCATGATAAGATGAGGTGACACACCAGTCAGCATGGAGCTGAACTTGGACAAAATACTAAACAATATGAATATAGCAACAATAAACCCACTACAACAACAACCGACAGTACGGTAAGGACACAATCTCGAACTCCAAGGGGAAAACCTAAGAGATCGCTCGGTAATGCGAGCAAAAACACTATATAAGCAATGATATACAAGGGATGTATTATAAGATACCATTGAGACCGTTGACATAACGTCTTCTAAAAAGAGCGGGATAAGACTCCCGAGATGACCGTTAAAACCTGCCGATACAACAAATTTCGATGAATATGTTAGTAAACCCCGGAAACAAGGACAGAGAGAGTAGACTTAAGATATAACCTACCAAGAGTTAAGGACATACGAGTCCCAAAAGGAAAGCTCAGAGGACTACCCCCACAGAGCAGGCATAGTCGAGCCGAACAACTGATGAATGACAGTTAACACTTTGTTTAACTCATTAACACCCAAGTATGATTGATCATCAACGGGTGGCATAGTCAACGGAAGTTGAACGAAGCGTTGAGATGGGAGTATAAGATAACAGGATTATATCCAACTTGGACACCTTAAGGCGAACGCCTAATACAACCTAACCTTGACTATTAAAAGACATAAGTCTAGTAAAATGACAGCGTTGTCAAAGACATTAAGTAACCTCAGATCACCTGAACAACTTCCCTAGCAGGAAGCAGGATGCAGCAACTTATCATGAAACCCGATGCTACATTTAGTATGTAACCTAACGGTGGATAGTGCTCAAAGAACCAGGATCTTATAGGGATGACCTGCAGATGAGTAAGAGTACAAATAATGAACTGAGACATTAAGCATTAAGACCTACGAGCCAAGGATGTTAACCACATCAGAGCCGAGGTGCAGTAAGTTATAAGAGAGCTTGTTTAAGCCATGAAGGGACTACAATGTGTAGTTGTGAACGGTTACAAACCTATAACTTAGATTGGGGAAGATATTACCAAGAAGGTACCAATGAGGATATTGAGATAATGCTGAGGACAGGAGCAGAGAACGAACCATACCTTTTAGGGTGGGGATACCTCTCCTTGTTGTGAGGCCAGAGTGGGAATGAACCCTCAAAAGGGCTTTCACTTATTAGAGATGCAATACGCTTTTGCTAGAAAATGGAAACTGTAAAATTGAGATTACTTTAGAATAGGTCAGATACACATGAGTAATAAGGAAGGTTGCAGAGATAGACCCCTATCCAACACCCAGGATGTAAGAATTAGATATAGTCAGAGATAAACATTGTGAGTGCACCTTACGGCACGTCAAATGACCAATGCTCGAAGAGCTTGTGATTCAGTGGATGACTTCTTCAGTAACCAGTTAAATTACATGGTAGATAACATCACTAAGGATGAAAGAAAGCGAGAAATTAGCCTACTTACAATCTGAGATTGAAGCAGAAACCTTCGTATTAAGAGTAACTATTTTACAGCACGGTGACAACCGCCATACACCGGAATGAGAGAACTCCCAGTGTGTTTACACCAAGAAGGGATTGAGTATAAGGTAAGACATTAGAATAAGTAGTAAGAGGTTGCACCATCAATGGGCAACATGGTAAGGGCCAATTACCATGATAGTTGTGTCGTGAGTACAATAGTTAGATAAGTGGATTAAGTCATGGTACGCGGTAAGGCGACCATTATGTATGAGCTGTCAAATATTGACACTGAGGCAATTAGATTTATGAGTTAAGACCAGTATAAGTAAGGAAATAAGATGGTAGACGAACTGAGCATTGATGCCAGTAGTCTGGACCTGGTTAGGTAAGATTTCATAGGAAGCACACTACCCATTCCTTAAGGAACTGGAAGTGCATTCCTAGTAGCATAAATATGAGGAACAAGATAAGAGGCTCTACGGAAGAGACCTCAATTATTAAGAGACCGAATCAGTACGGAATACAGAGAGGAGCTGGAGAGTACCATAACCAAGAACACAGTAAATGGATTTCCTTGATTAACTTCAAGAAGAACAATAAATGTTATTATGGAACGATGAAGAGGAGATCGACAACAGAATACTTCATAATTAGCAATAGCTAAACGTGTGACGGACACTATGAGTTTACTAAAACGAGACGTGGGACGACTGCACCCCACGGGGGCTTGCAGGCCGACACGCTCATTTATGAGTTAGTTGGGTAAGTAGTAATGTACCAGTAAGGTACCCCATGCATGTAACGAGTGGTGTAAGGAACACGGGAGGTAGTCGACTCCGTACCACGGACAACGACGCAAGATCACACAAGAGCAGCTACTACCACAAACAGTCGAAGAGAAGAATTCAGTTGAACCAGCAACACAGAGGAACCAGAGAACAAATAATTAAGGACTATGAAGTGCGAAGAGCACGGATTGTTAAGTACGGACATTGAACATGCCTTAAGATGAAGAGATTAAGACTGTAAAGCGCATATGCACTAAACAGTAGTTTCAGATTGGATCATCCTCAGACCAAAGGTCAGTTGGAGAGAACAATTTAGACATTCGAGAAAACACTAAGAGTATGAACATAAGATCTTCAAGGAGAATGGATAGACGAGTTACAACTCATTAAGGCCGTGTATATATAAAGATAACACGTGTCCATTGAGAGACCAATATTCCTAAACTGTAAGGAGGAGCAGAAGGATACAATACTATGAATGATTAGAAAAGCAGAGTTAAGCCTAAGATTATCAGAGTCGCGCAGCGGAAGCTAGCAGACCACTACTTTGAGATTAGACCAAACTAAGTTAAGGAAACGGTATAAGTACCGTTAAGAATCCTCGATACAGAGACTAAGTCATTTCTGATCGAATTATAAGCAAGATAGATGACATGGAAGCTAGAATGCTTGGTAAGAATTAGACATCTTGAACTTATGTTCAAAGATATGTAATGTTGATTACGTGGGCGTAATCCATTTTAAGGGGGGGTAGAGCGAAAACCGCTTAGCGTATGTTTGTGTATGAGTACATAAACTACGGTGTGCATAGCACAAAATATTTGAGAATATGTTTTACATAAACATTTGAGATAAATCATGGTTATTGCACACAGAAGATGTGAATACCATACATATTAGTACCTATCTTGTTAACTCCGGTGTGAGTACAAGTTAAGAGAATTAAGGAGACTTAAGAAATAAGAATATATGAGGTATGAGTCAATATGAGACTATGGGAGATAAGAATAAGATAACATTATGGGATACAATTTGATATGATTATGGGTTAGGAAATAGTAATGCTATGTGGAATGAGACAGTGGAAGTTGGTATGAGACTGATATAGAATTTAGTAGGAATTTAAGTCTGAGGTAATTACTAAGAGATGAATTGGGAATGTTAGATGGAATGAGTCCACACTTTGGAGATGAATTGATTATGATTAGAAGAACTAAAAAGATAGAAAATTGGACATGAGTGAATTATTTGGATGTTTGAAATGACGTGGGAGGTGGAACTTGATTTTCTAGGGATCAAGGGAAACCGAACACAAATTGGAGTGGAAGGATGGTTCTACACTGATGCTGATCACATCAGGGTAGGATGATTCCTGAAACTCCCTACCAGTGGTCACAATTAAATCACACTAAGGATAGAGGCCTTAAGATAAAATGAAATTGGAGTTGATTGTATTTTTAACTAGAGGAATTATTCCTCACATGACCTCGTAAAAAGGATTACCTTTTTACTGAGTCTCGCCCATGAAGTCGAGGACGCACGAGCCTTTGTCTTCGGACCGGTGACATGGGGAGAGCAGCGTGTTTTGTATTCTGGCCCATGGTGACGAGGACGAATGAGCCATTGTCTACGGACCGGTGACATGGGAGAATACGTTGGAAGTTATGTGAATGTTTTAATCATCAAAAAGGAACAAAAGGAATTTTGAGTGCTACATGCTTAAGCATGTTGTGTGATATTTAAGTATAAGAATATGGCGGATATAATGATCCAATGAGATTAAGTATACATAAGTATGATATATATGATCTAAGGAATGAGGTAAGACATGTATTCTAATAAGATAAGATGCATGGGAACTTTGGGGACAAAGTTCTTTTAAGGGGGGTAGATTGAAATACCCCAAACCTAAGTATGCTAAGTAAACATCAAATCATGATGTAGTAAGGCTAAAATATGCCTTAAAGATTGGTAGACAATTTAAACCAAGGAAAACACAAGAAAATGCCTTAAGGGCAATTAGGGCAAAAATGTGCTCTAAGCTTGGAGGGACTTGGGTGAGTACCCAAATATCATGGTAAGACCTTAGTAATATTCTAATGGTCATTTTAAATCAATTAAAGAAAACCAAGCTTGAAAACAAGTTAAAACACAAAATGTGCTAAGAAGTCTTAAAGCACATTTTTGAGAAATTGTCTTAGAATTGAGTTTTGAGTGGCTAAATGTCCATCATTACTCTTTAATCAACATGTGTACTAATTAGTATCACATTAGGAAGTCTAAATCAATGGGAAATCAAAAATTTCAGAAATATGTGCACTGATTAGTGAATAGTGCCAAATAGTGACTAGTTTAAGTTTTAATCAACTTAAGTCAATTAGTTGGTCAAAAAGACCAAAAGTATCTTATTATTAAAGGGGGGAACGGTTTTTGAAGTGGTGACTCACCACATGTGCTAGTAAGTAAGGAAAGAGGTGGGAAAGTGAGTAAATTCACTATTTGCTTTTAAATGACAAATATCTTCTTATACCTTCTCTCTTCCTCTCTTCTTCATTTCCCACCTTCACCATCGGTTTTACTACCTATTCCCTTCTCCAAAACCGTGAGAGCTCCATCCATGGTGCCTCCACCTTCAATTGCTCACCAAATGTTCATCTTTGCTCCAAATCGAAAAGTAAGCATAGATTTCTCTTAGTTAGATCAAGGCCTTCATTCCTATCTTTTCAAATCCTTCAAAGCTCAAGTTTGGTGCCATGAGAAAACTCCATTGATGGAGGAAAATCAAGTTTGAAGAGCTCATTAGCTTCTCCATTCTCTTAAGGTAAAGAAAATGTAAGAAAAACCATGTTTCCATCATTTCTTCTACATGGCCGAAAATTTCTACTCATGGGGCCATGTTTTTATGCCTTGTTCTAGCTTGATTTATTCACCAAGGACTAGTGGAGGTCCTATTTCATTCAATGCCAAGTCTACTTTGAGACTTCAAAGGTAATCATCCACTTTTATGCCTTAGAAATATTTCTAACCTAGGTTTATTCCTTGAGGTTAGTGTATGTTTAGTACTCATATGAGTCATTGAATATTGATTAGAACATTGGCAAGGGGAATTAAGTGGTGGCCGAGATTCATGCAAGAAGAAGGTCTAAGGAGGAAGTTAAGATAAGCTTGAGAAAACAAGGTAAAATGATTACCTAAAGGTGGTTTAAGTTTTAAGGGATGAGTTTATGAGAATACCGATGTGGCTTAGAGCTTACATTGTGTATTGGGTTATATAACCTAAGAAAAAGAACTTAAATAAGCTTGTGAACTTGTGACTAAGGAGCCAATGGGAATGAGTTAGTAATATAAGTTTAAGATGGATTTTAAGAGCATTATGACTACTATGAGATTGATGGGTGTATTTGCAGGTTGAAAGCTTTATATGTGGGAAATTCAGTGTTTAAATTCATGTCATTTAAGGGTCTAAGAGCCATGTCATTAAGAGCCTTAGTGCTATGCAATTTAAGATTATTGCACTATATTGAGTTTATTATGAATGAGTTGATTTGTGTGAGAAAATATGATGAGAAAGGACTTGATGTGTGTGAGATGGTTGAATGAGGAAAACAATGCATTTGGGCATGATAATATACTAGAGAAACTATGGCGAAATTTGAGTAGGAAACTAAGTGTTTAAGGTGCTCTAAGGAGATTTTATGACTAAGGATGTTCTAGTGATCACTAAGGGTTATTTTGGTGAAAATGGATAAACCATGGAGTTCTTGAGTACTAGGAAGACCTAGGAATGTATAAGAGGGACTAGGGGTTATAATGGTGAGTTTTATGCACCAAAACCATGGTTAAGGAAGCTAGGAAACTTGTACAAAGTTTGAAGGAAAAGTAAGGTATAATGACTTATAAGAGTAAGCATGCGCTAGGTTATATATGGCTTTGAGAAGTTTAAGTAAAGCAAATGGGTGGGCAAAATGATGCTTGAGGAGTAGTTAAGATGGTGGTGAAGAAACATAATGATTAGTTGAGGTCTTAGGCAAAGTCACAAGAGGGAAGTGTAAGGAATCAAGTGTTAAGTGTAAGAATTTTGTAAGAAATTGAGTGTCAAGTTTAGTGATTTTTGAGGAAGGTTTAGTACATGTTTTAAGGTGTTTAACATGTAGGAAACATGTGGAAAGATTGTGGAATGAGTGGGAAAAGATTGGGGTGAATTTGGAGTTCAAAATGAGGAGAAAAGCACTTTGGAAAATAGGTTCTGCTGTGGACCGCCCCTAGGGACCGCCCCTGTGGGGAGGTCCAGGCAAATCGTGCAGGAAATTAGCTTCTGGTTGCTAATGATGGGGGATTGAATGGTAATGGTTTTAGATTATGTTTAGGCCTTGTTTGGTGACATGTAAAGGCCATAAGAGGTAAAACAAGTGTTATGAATTCCTAGTAAGAATTGAGAAGTAGCTAAGGAGTTTTTAGTGGGTGTTTAAAGGTGAGTTTAAGTGCCTAAATGGATATTAGGACACATGGGGGAACTTGTGGAGAAGTTTGGAGTTGAAAAGAGAATTTAGAAACAAGGTTCTGGAGCCGACCGACCTTAGGACCGGACTTGCAAGGTCGGTCGAGCTCAAATTACACTACCAGAGAAAGTTTCTGGAATGGACCGACCTTGGGACCGGACTTGCAAGGTCGGTCGGGCATGTATTTTGTACGGTAATAAGTCTCTGGAATCGACCGAACATGGGACCAGACTTGGCAAGTTCGGTCGAGCTTAAATTTCCCTCGGGGAAACTTGGGAATGGACCGACCTTGGACCGACCGGACTTGCAAGGTCGGTCGGGGTAGAATTTTCAAACGATGAAGTGTTCTGGAATGGACCGACCTTAGGTAAGGTCGGTCGGAAGTTCGGTCGGGCCTAAAAATAAAAAAAAAGGGAAATTTTAAATTCTAAGAAAGGTAATAGGTAATAAGGTATACCTTTGGTAGGGTGGTAATGATTAGGACCCTAGGAACTTAAGGGATCAAGTTAAGTTAAGTATAAACTTAAAAGTTTAAGGTTAAGTTGTAAGAATAAGTTGTAAAACTTATGAGGTGTTAGGTGGGGAATCATTATGGGTTAAGTAAGTTAAAGAAGTTGAATTAAGTTAAGTGATTAACAACCTAAAACTGAATGAATGTTTTAGGACTTGGAATTGGACTCCGGAAGAGATTAAGCAACCGAACGGCCAACGGTGAACGGTACAGTTCTCTTGTGACCTGCTTGCTAACGAGGTGTCCCTCGGCTTGTGTGCTATTTGTTTTTGTGTGCTCACTAAACAAGATAAAGCATGCAACCGGAATATATTATATTTATTGTATTGTTGTGTGATGTTTGAAAACTAACACAACATACCGTGAGAACTTACTAACCAATGTTTAGTAAGGAATTGAGTGAGACTAAGGAACGCCCCCTAATAAGGGACGATATGAACCGAAAGAGGTTAACCAACAAACATGGTCTTGAGATAACTACTAACTGGAACTTGAGTGAGGAAACCCGGGACCGATCTCCGGTCATGCATGCTAAGGAAAGGGGGTCGGTATCTATAGCAGATTCGACTTCCGCTTAAGGACTTGTCTTCGGACTTGTAGCCTAGGGCCGGTTGCCGGCTCAGCTGCGCTGGACTCCCGTCCAGGGTAGGTGGCATTAAGATGGTGCGGTGGGATCACCTAAATCCCAGGTTTGGACTTAGGATACAACCATTCCCCT
Source organism: Limonium bicolor (assembly GCA_023374045.1). Classification (NCBI taxonomy): domain Eukaryota; kingdom Viridiplantae; phylum Streptophyta; class Magnoliopsida; order Caryophyllales; family Plumbaginaceae; genus Limonium; species Limonium bicolor. The sequence goes on from CM041779.1 coordinate 285,792,879, forward strand.
CCAGGAACGGTTTGTATACTGAGAATAAGTTAAGATTAAGATTAAGGTAAGGTTAAGATAAGTTGCAACCTTTCCTTTTTAAAGGATGGTTTGTAATATTAAGATTAAGATAAGCTACATCCACTCCTTATTAAAGGATGGTTGTTTCTAAGATTAAGATAAGACTAAGATCGAGGTGAGATAAGGATGGACTAAGATTAAGAGGGAACATTACTCAAGGAGTTAAATAATTAACTCTCTAATTAAGGGAACGCATTTAAGTCGTTCATTGTGTGTGAACTTTGATTGTTCATATATGGATTGTTGTTTACAACATTTACTATTAAGTTGTGCATTGAATCAACCTCCATGCTATCGACAATTAGTCGTCGTAGCCACGTTAGCTTGGGGGCCATGAGGGGATCGTACCAGCATTCGTGCTGACCCCCTTTGGGGGCTATTTTTACTACACAGGTACATCAGGAAGCGGCCGTCACGAGAGTAAGAAGGGGTACAAGTGTTACGGGTTAAGCGTGGCCTACGAGTTGTGCATGTACACTCGTATGGCAATTGAGTTAGTAAGATGTATAGGATGTGAGGGGATTGTAAGAAGGATATGTATTTGGTTAAGGTTGTTATGTACTAATGTTCGGTATATTCTGTAGTCAGACCGTGGCAAGGTCCTGGAGTGTAAAGAATTCCGCTGTGACATGTATATATATATGCTGTTAAGTTGCGAGACCACATTTGGATTGAGTTGGGGTGTTACAAAAAGTGGTATCAGAGCATAGTTACGCTCTGAAGACAAGAATTACCGAACTTAGGAGAATACTGAGGTTGAGATTGAGTTATGGGATAAGGGTTGAGAGATAGAGTGAGAGGTGCGTTAGTCAGGACTTCCCGGTGTTTACCGGACATCCATAGTACCTAGGCCCGCCCTCCACATCCCTAACCCTAAATATGTTGAACAAACGCCAGAGAGAAGAAAGCCTTCTCTTACCCGGGGAAACCCGATCTGGCAGTTAGCTAACAATAAGCAGTACGAGGAACATCTTGTTGCACAACAGTTATGGGGAACTTGGAGATTTTCAATGGAGCGCAACAGAGAAACAGGCGCTACCTATGGAATACTATCAGTAAGGGAATGGAAATTACCGGCAACATGGGTCGACATGCTACGCAGTCGAAATAACCGCGATACCAATGGTAAGGAAAGCACTACGCGTGCAATGGATAAGGAAATGATAAGAGACATGAGTACCGGACAGCGGTCCGAGTGAGCATAACAGTGGGATAATACAAAGCATGAGGATTGAGATTACTGGAAAATCCAGTTAGAAACGGGAACTCCAAACCCCATACAATGAGGAAGGTTATAAAACCTGGCCAACATAATGCGGACAACGATAGGAACTCATATAAATTGTTTACCGAAATAGGAATACGATGTAGTGCCTAAAGGAGAATCATTACTGAGTAACCACTACAAAATGTGTGGAGATACGAGCGAGGATTAAGACATAAGAAAATATTAAGGGATTCCCTCAGAAAGAGGAACACCCTAATAGATGACAGTACTGTCAAACAACAAGGAAACTGCCGGATGGTCGGTTATCCAATATAGGAGATTATCGAAGGAGTCCTGAGGACTACCAATTACGTGGAAGTTAGAAGGAGGTATCGTTACCAATGTACCTTGTACCAATAGCCCATCCTGCATGGCGCACTTGCCATAGCAAGTGCTACCACGATTTAGCTACACGGAAAGCCATCATGGCAAGATAGGAGAACGCTACAGTTGTAACACTATTAATACTGCACTGTAAATCCATAAGAACAGAAACAAAGACCCTTGGAAGGCCGACGGCCTAACCATGATAAGATGAGGTGACACACCAGTCAGCATGGAGCTGAACTTGGACAAAATACTAAACAATATGAATATGAGCAACAATAAACCCACTACAACAACAACCGACAGTACGGTAAGGACACAATCTCGAACTCCAAGGGGAAAACCTAAGAGATCGCTCGGTAATGCGAGCAAAAACACTATAAGCAATGATATACAAGGGATGTATTATAAGATACCATTGAGACCGTTGACATAACGTCTTCTAAAAAGAGCGGGATAAGACTCCCGAGATGACCGTTAAAACCTGCCGATAACAACAAATTTCGATGAATATGTTAGTAAACCCCGGAAACAAGGACAGAGAGAGTAGACTTAAGATATAACCTACCAAGAGTTAAGGACATACGAGTCCCAAAAGGAAAGCTCAGAGGACTACCCCCACAGAGCAGGCATAGTCGAGCCGAACAACTGATGAATGACAGTTAACACTGTTTGTTTAACTCATTAACACCCAAGTATGATTGATCATCAACGGGTGGCATAGTCAACGGAAGTTGAACGAAGCGTTGAGATGGGAGTATAAGATAACAGGATTATATCCAACTTGGACACCTTAAGGCGAACGCCTAATACAAACCTAACCTTGACTATTAAAAGACATAAGTCTAGTAAAATGACAGCGTTGTCAAAGACATTAAGTAACCTCAGATCACCTGAACAACTTCCCTAGCAGGAAGCAGGATGCAGCAACTTATCATGAAACCCGATGCTACATTTAGTATGTAACCTAACGGTGGATAGTGCTCAAAGAACCAGGATCTTATAGGGATGACCTGCAGATGAGTAAGAGTACAAATAATGAACTGAGACATTAAGCATTAAGACCTACGAGCCAAGGATGTTAACCACATCAGAGCCGAGGTGCAGTAAGTTATAAGAGAGCTTGTTTAAGCCATGAAGGGACTACAATGTGTATTGTGAACGGTTACAAACCTATAACTTAGATTGGGGAAGATATACCAAGAAGAGTACCAATGAGATATTGAGATAATGCTGAGGACAGGAGCGGAGAACGAACCATACCTTTTAGGGTGGGGATACCTCTCCTTGTTGTGAGGCCAGAGTGGGAATGAACCCTCAAAAGGGCTTTCACTTATTAGAGATGCAATACGCTTTTGCTAGAAAATGGAAACTGTAAAATTGAGATTACTTTAGAATAGGTCAGATACACATGAGTAATAAGGAAGGTTGCAGAGATAGACCCCTCATCCAACACCCAGGATGTAAGAATTATTTATCGTCAGAGATAAACATTGTGAGTGCACCTTACGGCACGTCAAATGACCAATGCTCGAAGAGCTTGTGATTCAGTGGATGACTTCTTCAGTAACCAGTTAAATTACATGGTAGATAACATCACTAAGGATGAAAGAAAGCGAGAGAAATTAGCCTACTTACAATCTGAGATTGAAGCAGAACACCTTCGTATAAGAGTTAACTATTTTACAACACGGTATGACAACCGCCATACACCGGAATGAGAGAACTCCCAGTGTGTTTACACCAAGAAGGGATTGAGTATAAGGTAAGACATTAGAATAAGTAAGTAAGAGGTTGCACCATCAATGGGCAACATGGTAAGGGCCAATTACCATGATAGTTGTGGTCGTGAGTACAATAGTTAGATAAGTGGATTAAGTCATGGTACGCGGTAAGGCGACCATTATGTATGAGCTGTCAAATATTGACACTGAGGCAATTAGATTTATGAGTTAAGACCAGTATAAGTAAGGAAATAAGATGGTAGACGAACTGAGCATTGATGCCAGTAGTCTGGACTGGTTAGGTAAGATTTCACAGGAAGCACATACCCATTCCTTAAGGAACTGGAAGTGCATTCCTAGTAGCATAAATATGAGGAACAAGATAAGAGGCTCTACGGAAGAGACCTCAATTATTAAGAGACCGAATCAGTACGGAATACAGAAGGAGCTGGAGCGTACCATAACCAAGAACACAGTAAATGGATTTCCCTTGATTAACTTCAAGAAGAACAATAAATGTTATTATGGAACGATGAAGAGGAGATCGACAACAGAATACTTCATAATTAGCAATAGCTAAAGTGTGACGGACACTATGAGTTTACTAAAACGAGACGTGGGACGACTGCACCCCACAGGGGCTTGCAGGCCCGACACGCTCATTTATGAGTTAGTTGGGTAAGTAGTAATGTACCAGTAAGGTACCCCATGCATGTAGACGAGTGGTGTAAGGAACACGGGAGGTAGTCGACTCCGTACCACGGACAACGACGCAAGATCACAGACAAGAGCAGCTACTACCACAAACAGTCGAAGAGAAGAATTCAGTTGAACCAGCAACACAGAGGAACCAGAGAACAAATAATTAAGGACTATGAAGTGCGAAGAGCACGGATTGTTAAGTACGGACATTGACATGCCTTAAGATGTAAGAGATTAAGACTGTAAAGCGCAATATGCACTAAACAGTAGTTTCAGATTGAGGATCATCCTCAGACCAAAGGTCAGTTGGAGAACAATTTAGACATTCGAGAAAACACTAAGAGTATGAACATAAGATCTTCAAGGAGAATGGATAGACGAGTTACAACTCATTAAGGCCGTGTATATATAAAGATAACACGTGTCCATTGAGAGACCAATATTCCTAAACTGTAAGAGGCAGAAGGATATACAATACTATGAATGATTAGAAAAGCAGTTAAGCCTAAGATTATCAGAGTCGCGCAGCGGAAGCTAGCAGACCACTATTTGAGATTAGACCAAACTAAGTTAAGGAAACGGTATAAGTACCGTTAAGAATCCTCGATACAGAGACTAAGTCATTTTGATCGAATTATAAGCAAGATAGATGACATGGAAGCTAGAATGCTTCGTAAGAATTAGACATCTTGAACTTATGTTCAAAGATCATGTAATGTTGATTACGTGGGCGTAATCCATTTTAGGGGGGGTAGAGCGAAAACCGCTTAGCGTATGTTTGTGTAATGAGTACATAAACTACGGTGTGCATAGCACAAAATAATTTGAGAATATGTTTTACATAAACATTTTGAGATAAATCATGGTTATTGCACACAGAAGATGTGAATACCATACATATTTAGTACCTATCTTGTTAACTCCGGTGTGAGTACAAGTTAAGAGAATTAAGGAGACTTAAGAAATAAGAATATATGAGGTATGAGTCAATATGAGACTATGTGGGAGATAAGAATAAGATAACATTATGGGATACAATTTGATATGATTATGGGTTAGGAAATAGTAATGCTATGTGGAATGAGACAGTGGAAGTTGGTATGAGACTGATATAGAATTTAGTAGGAATTTAAGTCTGAGGTAATTACTAAGTGATGAATTGGGAATGTTAGATGGAATGAGTCCACACTTTGAGATGAATTGATTATGATTAGAAGAACTAAAAAGATAGAAAATTGGACATGAGTGAATTATTTGGATGTTTGAAAATGACGTGGGAGGTGGAACTTGATTTTCTAGGGATCAAGGGAAACCGAACACAAATTGGAGTGGAAGGATGGTTCTACACTGATGCTGATCACATCAGGGTAGGATGATTCCTGAAACTCCCTACCAGTGGTCACAATTAAATCACACTAAGGATAGAGGCCTTAAGATAAAATGAAATTGGAGTTGATTGTATTTTTAACTAGAGGAATTATTCCTCACATGACCTCGTAAAAAGGATTACCTTTTTACTGAGTCTCGCCCATGAAGTCGAGGACGCACGAGCCTTTGTCTTCGGACCGGTGACATGGGGAGAGCAGCGTGTTTTGTATTCTGGCCCATGGTGACGAGGACGAATGAGCCATTGTCTACGGACCGGTGACATGGGAGAATACGTTGGAAGTTATGTGAATGTTTTAATCATCAAAAAGGAACAAAAGGAATTTTGAGTGCTACACATGCTTAAGCATGTTGTGTGATATTTAAGTATAAGAATATGGCGGATCTAATGATCCAATGAGATTAAGTATACATAAGTATGATCTATATGATCTAAGGAATGAGTAAGACATGTATTCTAATAAGATAAGATGCATGGGAACTTTGGGGACAAAGTTCTTTTAAGGGGGGTAGATTGAAATACCCCAAACCTAAGTATGCTAAGTAAACATCAAATCATGATGTAGTAAGGCTAAAATATGCCTTATAAAGATTGGTAGACAATTTAAACCAAGGAAAACACAAGAAAATGCCTTAAGGGCAATTAGGGCAAAAATGTGCTCTAAGCTTGGAGGGACTTGGGTGAGTATCCAAATATCATGGTAAGACCTTAGTAATATTCTAATGGTCATTTTAAATCAATTATCAAAGAAAACCAAGCTTGAAAACAAGTTAAAACACAAAATGTGCTCTAAGAAGTCTTAAAGCACATTTTTGAGAAATTGTCTTAGAATTGAGTTTTGAGTGGCTAAATGTCCATCATTACTCTTTAATCAACATGTGTACTAATTAGTATCACATTAGGAAGTCTAAATCAATGGGAAATCAAAAATTTCAGAAATATGTGCACTGATTAGTGAATAGTGCCAAATAGTGACTAGTTTAAGTTTTAATCAACTTAAGTCAATTAGTTGGTCAAAAAAGACCAAAAGTATCTTATTATTAAAGGGGGGAACGGTTTTTGAAGTGGTGACTCACCACATGTGCTAGTAAGTAAGGAAAGAGGTGGGAAAGTGAGTAAATTCACTATTTGCTTTTAAATGACAAATATCTTCTTATACCTTCTCTCTCTCCTCTCTCTTCATTTCCCACCTTCACCATCGGTTTTACTACCTATTCCCTTCTCCAAAACCGTGAGAGCTCCATCCATGGTGCCTCCACCTTCAATTGCTCACCAAATGTTCATCTTTGCTCCAAATCGAAAAGTAAGCATAGATTTCTCTTAGTTAGATCAAGGCCTTCATTCCTATCTTTTCAAATCCTTCAAAGCTCAAGTTTGGTGCCATGAGAAAACTCCATTGATGGAGGAAAATCAAGTTTGAAGAGCTCATTAGCTTCTCCATTCTCTTAAGGTAAAGAAAATGTAAGAAAAACCATGTTTCCATCATTTCTTCTACATGGCCGAAAATTTCTACTCATGGGGCCATGTTTTTATGCCTTGTTCTAGCTTGATTTATTCACCAAGGACTAGTGGAGGTCCTATTTCATTCAATGCCCAAGTCTACTTTGAGACTTCAAAGGTAATCATCCACTTTTATGCCTTAGAACATATTTCTAACCTAGGTTTTTATTCCTTGAGGTTAGTGTATTGTTTAGTACTCATATGAGTCATTGAATATTGATTAGAACATTGGCAAGGGGAATTTAAGTGGTGGCCGAGATTCATGCAAGAAGAAGGTCTAAGGAGGAAGTTAAGATAAGCTTGAGAAAACAAGGTAAAATGATTACCTAAAGGTGGTTTAAGTTTTAAGGGATGAGTTTATGAGAATACCGATGTGGCTTAGAGCTTACATTGTGTATTGGGTTATATAACCTAAGAAAAAGAACTTAAATAAGCTTGTGAACTTGTGACTAAGGAGCCAATGGGAATGAGTTAGTAATATAAGTTTAAGATGGATTTTAAGAGCATTATGACTACTATGAGATTGATGGGTGTATTTGCAGGTTGAAAGCTTTTATATGTGGGAAATTCAGTGTTTAAATTCATGTCATTTAAGGGTCTAAGAGCCATGTCATTTAAGAGCCTTAGTGCTATGCAATTTAAGATTATTGCACTATATTGAGTTTATTATGAATGAGTTGATTTGTGTGAGAAAATATGATGAGAAAGGACTTGATGTGTGTGAGATGGTTGAATGAGGAAAACAATGCATTTGGGCATGATAATATACTAGAGAAACTATGGCGAAATTTGAGTAGGAAACTAAGTGTTTAAGGTGCTCTAAGGAGATTTTATGACTAAGGATGTTCTAGTGATCACTAAGGGTTATTTTGGTGAAAATGGATAAACCATGGAGTTCTTGAGTACTAGGAAGACCTAGGAATGTATAAGAGGGACTAGGGGTTATAATGGTGAGTTTTATGCACCAAAACCATGGTTAAGGAAGCTAGGAAACTTGTACAAAGTTTGAAGGAAAAGTAAGGTATAATGACTTATAAGGATGTAAGCATGCGCTAGGTTATATATGGCTTTGAGAAGTTTAAGTAAAGCAAATGGGTGTGCAAAATGATGCTTGAGGAGTAGTTAAGATGGTGGTGAAGAAACATAATGATTAGTTGAGGTCTTAGGCAAAGTCACAAGAGGGAAGTGTAAGGAATCAAGTGTTAAGTGTAAGAATTTTGTAAGAAATTGAGTGTCAAGTTGGTGATTTTTGAGGAAGGTTTAGTACATGTTTTAAGGTGTTTAAACATGTAGGAAACATGTGGAAAGATTGTGGAATGAGTGGGAAAAGATTGGGGTGAATTTGGAGTTCAAAATGAGGAGAAAAGCACTTTGGAAAATAGGTTCTGCTGTGGACCGCCCCTGACCGCCCCTGTGGGGAGGTCCAGGCAAATCGTGCAGGAAATTAGCTTCTGGTTGCTAATGATGGGGGATTGAATGGTAATGGTTTTAGATTATGTTTAGCCTTGTTTGGTGACATGTAAAGGCCATAAGAGGTAAAACAAGTGTTATGAATTCCTAGTAAGAATTGAGAAAGTAGCTAAGGAGTTTTTAGTGGGTGTTTAAAGGTGAGTTTAAGTGCCTAAATGGTATTAGGACACATGGGGGAACTTGTGGAGAAGTTTGGAGTTGAAAAGAGAATTTAGAAACAAGGTTCTGGAGCCGACCGACCTTAGGACCGGACTTGCAAGGTCGGTCGAGCTCAAATTACACTACCAGAGAAAGTTTCTGGAATGGACCGACCTTGGGACCGGACTTGCAAGGTCGGTCGGGCATGTATTTTGTACGGTAATAAGTCTCTGGAATCGACCGAACATGGGACCAGACTTGGCAAGTTCGGTCGAGCTTAAATTTCCCTCGGGGAAACTCTTGGGAATGGACCGACCTTGGGACCGGACTTGCAAGGTCGGTCGGGGTAGAATTTTCAAACGATGAAGTGTTCTGGAATGGACCGACCTTAGGTAAGGTCGGTCGGAAGTTCGGTCGGGCCTAAAAATAAAGAAAAAAAGGGAAATTTTAAATTCTAAGAAAGGTAATAGGTAATAAGGTATACCTTTGGTAGGGTGGTAATGATTAGGACCCTAGGAACTTAAGGGATCAAGTTAAGTTAAGTATAAACTTAAAAGTTTAAGGTTAAGTTGTAAGAATAAGTTGTAAACTTATGAGGTGTTAGGTGGGGAATCATTATGGGTTAAGTAAGTTAAAGAAGTTGAATTAAGTTAAGTGATTAACAACCTAAAACTGAATGAATGTTTTAGGACTTGGAATTGGACTCCGGAAGAGTAAGCAACCGAACGGCCAACGGTGAACGGTACAGTTCTCTTGTGACCTGCTTGCTAACGAGGTGTCCCTCGGCTTGTGTGCTATTTGTTTTTGTGTGCTCACTAAACAAGATAAAGCATGCAACCGGAATATATTATATTTATTGTATTGTTGTGTGATGTTTGAAAACTAACACAACATACCGTGAGAACTTACTAACCAATGTTTAGTAAGGAATTGAGTGAGACTAAGGAACGCCCCCTAATAAGGGACGATATGAACCGAAAGAGGTTAACCAACAAACATGGTCTTGAGATAACTACTAACTGGAACTTGAGTGAGGAAACCCGGGACCGATCTCCGGTCATGCATGCTAAGGAAAGGGGGTCGGTATCTATAGCAGATTCGACTTCCGCTTAAGGACTTGTCTTCGGACTTGTAGCCTAGGGCCGGTTGCCGGCTCAGCTGCGCTGGACTCCCGTCCAGGGTAGGTGGCATTAAGATGGTGCGGTGGGATCACCTAAATCCCAGGTTTGGACTTAGGATACAACCATTCCCCTCCAGGAACGGTTTGTATACTGAGAATAAGTTAAGATTAAGATTAAGGTAAGGTTAAGATAAGTTGCAACCTTTCCTTTTTAAAGGATGGTTTGTAATATTAAGATTAAGATAAGCTACATCCACTCCTTATTAAAGGATGGTTGTTTCTAAGATTAAGATAAGACTAAGATCGAGGTGAGATAAGGATGGACTAAGATTAAGAGGGAACATTACTCAAGGAGTTAAATAATTAACTCTCTAATTAAGGGAACGCATTTAAGTCGTTCATTGTGTGTGAACTTTGATTGTTCATATATGGATTGTTGTTTACAACATTTACTATTAAGTTGTGCATTGAATCAACCTCCATGCTATCGACAATTAGTCGTCGTAGCCACGTTAGCTTGGGGGCCATGAGGGGATCGTACCAGCATTCGTGCTGACCCCCTTTGGGGGTTTTTACTACACAGGTACATCAGGAAGCGGCCGTCCGAGAGTAAGAAGGGGTACAAGTGTTACGGGTTAAGCGTGGCCTACGAGTTGTGCATGTACACTCGTATGGCAATTGAGTTAGTAAGATGTATAGGATGTGAGGGGATTGTAAGAAGGATATGTATTTGGTTAAGGTTGTTATGTACTAATGTTCGGTATATTCTGTAGTCAGACCGTGGCAAGGTCCTGGAGTGTAAAGAATTCCGCTGTGACATGTATATATATATGCTGTTAAGTTGCGAGACCACATTTGGATTGAGTTGGGGTGTTACAAAAAGTGGTATCAGAGCGTAGTTACGCTCTGAAGACAAGAATTACCGAACTTAGGAGAATACTGAGGTTGAGATTGAGTTATGGGATAAGGGTTGAGAGATAGAGTGAGAGGTGCGTTAGTCAGGACTTCCCGGTGTTTACCGGACATCCATAGTACCTAGGCCCGCCCTCCACATCCCTAACCCTAAATATTGAACAAACGCCAGAGAGAAGAAAGCCTTCTCTTACGGGGAAACCCGATCTGGCAGTTAGCTAACAATAAGCAGTACGAGGAACATCTTGTTGCACAACAGTTATGGGGAACTTGGAGATTTTCAATGGAGCGCAACAGAGAAACAGGCGCTACCTATGGAATACTATCAGTAAGGGAATGGAAATTACCGGCAACATGGGTCGACATGCTACGCAGTCGAAATAACCGCGATACCAATGGTAAGGAAAGCACTACGCGTGCAATGGATAAGGAAATGATAAGAGACATGAGTACCGGACAGCGGTCCGAGTGAGCATAACAGTGGGATAATACAAAGCATGAGGATTGAGATTACTGGAAAATCCAGTTAGAAACGGGAACTCCAAACCCCATACAATGAGGAAGGTTATAAAACCTGGCCAACATAATGCGGACAACGATAGGAACTCATATAAATTGTTTACCGAAATAGGACTACGATGTAGTGCCTAAAGGAGAATCATTATATGAGTAACACACAAAATGTGTGGAGATACGAGCGAGGATTAAGACATAAGAAAATATTAAGGGATTCCCTCAGAAAGAGGAACACCCTAATAGATGACAGTACTGTCAAACAACAAGGAAACTGCCGGATGGTCGGTTATCCAATATAGGAGATTATCGAAGGAGTCCTGAGGACTACCAATTACGTGGAAGTTAGAAGGAGGTATCGTTACCAATGTACCTTGTACCAATAGCCCATCCTGCATGGCGCACTTGCCATAGCAAGTGCTACCACGATTTAGCTACACGGAAAGCCATCATGGCAAGATAGGAGAACGCTACAGTTGTAACACATATTAATACTGCACTGTAAATCCATAAGAACAGAAACAAAGACCCTTGGAAGGCCGACGGCCTAACCATGATAAGATGAGGTGACACACCAGTCAGCATGGAGCTGAACTTGGACAAAATACTAAACAATATGAATATGAGCAACAATAAAACCCACTACAACAACAACCGACAGTACGGTAAGGACACAATCTCGAACTCCAAGGGGAAAACCTAAGAGATCGCTCGGTAATGCGAGCAAAAACACTATATAAGCAATGATATACAAGGGATGTATTATAAGATACCATTGAGACCGTTGACATAACGTCTTCTAAAAAGAGCGGGATAAGACTCCCGAGATGACCGTTAAAACCTGCCGATAACAACAAATTTCGATGAATATGTTAGTAAACCCCGGAAACAAGGACAGAGAGAGTAGACTTAAGATATAACCTACCAAGAGTTAAGGACATACGAGTCCCAAAAGGAAAGCTCAGAGGACTACCCCCACAGAGCAGGCATAGTCGAGCCGAACAACTGATGAATGACAGTTAACACTGTTTGTTTAACTCATTAACACCCAAGTATGATTGATCATCAACGGGTGGCATAGTCAACGGAAGTTGAACGAAGCGTTGAGATGGGAGTATAAGATAACAGGATTATATCCAACTTGGACACCTTAAGGCGAACGCCTAATACAAACCTAACCTTGACTATTAAAAGACATAAGTCTAGTAAAATGACAGCGTTGTCAAAGACATTAAGTAACCTCAGATCACCTGAACAACTTCCCTAGCAGGAAGCAGGATGCAGCAACTTATCTTGAAACCCGATGCTACATTTAGTATGTAACCTAACGGTGGATAGTGCTCAAAGAACCAGGATCTTATAGGGATGACCTGCAGATGAGTAAGAGTACAAATAATGAACTGAGACATTAAGCATTAAGAACCTACGAGCCAAGGATGTTAACCACATCAGAGCCGAGGTGCAGTAAGTTATAAGAGAGCTTGTTTAAGCCATGAAGGGACTACAATGTGTAGTTGTGAACGGTTACAAACCTATAACTTAGATTGGGGAAGATATTACCAAGGAAGAGTACCAATGAGGATATTGAGATAATGCTGAGGACAGGAGCAGAGAACGAACCATACCTTTTAGGGTGGGGATACCTCTCCTTGTTGTGAGGCCAAGAGTGGGAATGAACCCTCAAAAGGGCTTTCACTTATTAGAGATGCAATACGCTTTTGCTAGAAAATGGAAACTGTAAAATTGAGATTACTTTAGAATAGGTCAGATACACATGAGTAATAAGGAAGGTTGCAGAGATAGACCCCTCATCCAACACCCAGGATGTAAGAATTATTTATCGTCAGAGATAAACATTGTGAGTGCACCTTACGGCACGTCAAATGACCAATGCTCCGAAGAGCTTGTGATTCAGTGGATGACTTCTTCAGTAACCAGTTAAATTACATGGTAGATAACATCACTAAGGATGAAAGAAAGCGAGAGAAATTAGCCTACTTACAATCTGAGATTGAAGCAGAACACCTTCGTATTAAGAGTTAACTATTTTACAGCACGGTATGACAACCGCCATACACCGGAATGAGAGAACTCCCAGTGTGTTTACACCAGGAAGGGATTGAGTATAAGGTAAGACATTAGAATAAGTAAGTAAGAGGTTGCACCATCAATGGGCAACATGGTAAGGGCCAATTACCATGATAGTTGTGGTCGTGAGTACAATAGTTAGATAAGTGGATTAAGTCATGGTACGCGGTAAGGCGACCATTATGTATGAGCTGTCAAATATTGACACTGAGGCAATTAGATTTATGAGTTAAGACCAGTATAAGTAAGGAAATAAGATGGTAGACGAACTGAGCATTGATGCCAATAGTCTGGACCTGGTTAGGTAAGATTTCATAGGAAGCACACTACCCATTCCTTAAGGAACTGGAAGTGCATTCCTAGTAGCATAAATATGAGGAACAAGATAAGAGGCTCTACGGAAGAGACCTCAATTATTAAGAGACCGAATCAGTACGGAATACAGAGAGGAGCTGGAGCGTACCATAACCAAGAACACAGTAAATGGATTTTCCTTGATTAACTTCAAGAAGAACAATAAATGTTATTATGGAACGATGAAGAGGAGATCGACAACAGAATACTTCATAATTAGCAATAGCTAAATGTGTGACGGACACTATGAGTTTACTAAAACGAGACGTGGGACGACTGCACCCCACGGGGGCTTGCAGGCCCGACACGCTCATTTATGAGTTAGTTGGGTAAGTAGTAATGTACCAGTAAGGTACCCCATGCATGTAGACGAGTGGTGTAAGGAACACGGGAGGTAGTCGACTCCGTACCACGGACAACGACGCAAGATCACACAAGAGCAGCTACTACCACAAACAGTCGAAGAGAAGAATTCAGTTGAACCAGCAACACAGAGGAACCAGAGAACAAATAATTAAGGACTATGAAGTGCGAAGAGCACGGATTGTTAAGTACGGACATTGAACATGCCTTAAGATGTAAGAGATTAAGACTGTAAAGCGCAATATGCACTAAACAGTAGTTTCAGATTGAGGATCATCCTCAGACCAAAGGTCAGTTGGAGAGAACAATTTAGACATTCGAGAAAACACTAAGAGTATGAACATAAGATCTTCAAGGAGAATGGATAGACGAGTTACAACTCATTATGGCCGTGTATATATAAAGATAACACGTGTCCATTGAGAGACCAATATTCCTAAACTGTAAGGAGGCAGAAGGATATACAATACTATGAATGATTAGAAAAGCAGTTAAGCCTAAGATTATCAGAGTCGCGCAGCGGAAGCTAGCAGACCACTACTTTTGAGATTAGACCAAACTAAGTTAAGGAAACGGTATAAGTACCGTTAAGAATCCTCGATACAGAGACTAAGTCATTTCTGATCGAATTATAAGCAAGATAGATGACATGGAAGCTAGAATGCTTCGTAAGAATTAGACATCTTGAACTTATGTTCAAAGATCATGTAATGTTGATTACGTGGGCGTAATCCATTTTAGGGGGGTAGAGCGAAAACCGCTTAGCGTATGTTTGTGTAATGAGTACATAAACTACGGTGTGCATAGCACAAAATAATTTGAGAATATGTTTTACATAAACATTTTGAGATAAATCATGGTTATTGCACACAGAAGATGTGAATACCATACATATTTAGTACCTATCTTGTTAACTCCGGTGTGAGTACAAGTTAAGAGAATTAAGGAGACTTAAGAAATAAGAATATATGAGGTATGAGTCAATATGAGACTATGTGGGAGATAAGAATAAGATAACATTATGGGATACAATTTGATATGATTATGGGTTAGGAAATAGTAATGCTATGTGGAATGAGACAGTGGAAGTTGGTATGAGACTGATATAGAATTTAGTAGGAATTTAAGTCTGAGGTAATTACTAAGTGATGAATTGGGAATGTTAGATGGAATGAGTCCACACTTTGAAGATGAATTGATTATGATTAGAAGAACTAAAAAGATAGAAAATTGGACATGAGTGAATTATTTGGATGTTTGAAAATGACGTGGGAGGTGGAACTTGATTTTCTAGGGATCAAGGGAAACCGAACACAAATTAGAGTGGAAGGATGGTTCTACACTGATGCTGATCACATCAGGGTAGGATGATTCCTGAAACTCCCTACCAGTGGTCACAATTAAATCACACTAAGGATAGAGGCCTTAAGATAAAATGAAATTGGAGTTGATTGTATTTTTAACTAGAGGAATTATTCCTCACATGACCTCGTAAAAAGGATTACCTTTTTACTGAGTCTCGCCCATGAAGTCGAGGACGCACGAGCCTTTGTCTTCGGACCGGTGACATGGGGAGAGCAGCGTGTTTTGTATTCTGGCCCATGGTGACGAGGACGAATGAGCCATTGTCTACGGACCGGTGACATGGGAGAATACGTTGGAAGTTATGTGAATGTTTTAATCATCAAAAAGGAACAAAAGGAATTTTGAGTGCTACACATGCTTAAGCATGTTGTGTGATATTTAAGTATAAGAATATGGCGGATATAATGATCCAATGAGATTAAGTATACATAAGTATGATCTATATGATCTAAGGAATGAGCTAAGACATGTATTCTAATAAGATAAGATGCATGGGAACTTTGGGGACAAAGTTCTTTTAAGGGGGGTAGATTGAAATACCCCAAACCTAAGTATGCTAAGTAAACATCAAATCATGATGTAGTAAGGCTAAAATATGCCTTATAAAGATTGGTAGACAATTTAAACCAAGGAAAACACAAGAAAATGCCTTAAGGGCAATTAGGGCAAAAATGTGCTCTAAGCTTGGAGGGACTTGGGTGAGTATCCAAATATCATGGTAAGACCTTAGTAATATTCTAATGGTCATTTTAAATCAATTATCAAAGAAAACCAAGCTTGAAAACAAGTTAAAACACAAAATGTGCTCTAAGAAGTCTTAAAGCACATTTTTGAGAAATTGTCTTAGAATTGAGTTTTGAGTGGCTAAATGTCCATCATTACTCTTTAATCAACATGTGTACTAATTAGTATCACATTAGGAAGTCTAAATCAATGGGAAATCAAAAATTTCAGAAATATGTGCACTGATTAGTGAATAGTGCCAAATAGTGACTAGTTTAAGTTTTAATCAACTTAAGTCAATTAGTTGGTCAAAAAGACCAAAAGTATCTTATTATTAAAGGGGGGAACGGTTTTTGAAGTGGTGACTCACCACATGTGCTAGTAAGTAAGGAAAGAGGTGGGAAAGTGAGTAAATTCACTATTTGCTTTTAAATGACAAATATCTTCTTATACCTTCTCTCTCTCCTCTCTTCTTCATTTCCCACCTTCACCATCGGTTTTACTACCTATTCCCTTCTCCAAAACCGTGAGAGCTCCATCCATGGTGCCTCCACCTTCAATTGCTCACCAAATGTTCATCTTTGCTCCAAATCGAAAAGTAAGCATAGATTTCTCTTAGTTAGATCAAGGCCTTCATTCCTATCTTTTCAAATCCTTCAAAGCTCAAGTTTGGTGCCATGAGAAAACTCCATTGATGGAGGAAAATCAAGTTTGAAGAGCTCATTAGCTTCTCCATTCTCTTAAGGTAAAGAAAATGTAAGAAAAACCATGTTTCCATCATTTCTTCTACATGGCCGAAAATTTCTACTCATGGGGCCATGTTTTTATGCCTTGTTCTAGCTTGATTTATTCACCAAGGACTAGTGGAGGTCCTATCTCATTCAATGCCCAAGTCTACTTTGAGACTTCAAAGGTAATCATCCACTTTTATGCCTTAGAATATATTTCTAACCTAGGTCTTTATTCCTTGAGGTTAGTGTATTGTTTAGTACTCATATGAGTCATTGAATATTGATTAGAACATTGGCAAGGGGAATTTAAGTGGTGGCCGAGATTCATGCAAGAAGAAGGTCTAAGGAGGAAGTTAAGATAAGCTTGAGAAAACAAGGTAAAATGATTACCTAAAGGTGGTTTAAGTTTTAAGGGATGAGTTTATGAGAATACCGATGTGGCTTAGAGCTTACATTGTGTATTGGGTTATATAACCTAAGAAAAAGAACTTAAATAAGCTTGTGAACTTGTGACTAAGGAGCCAATGGGAATGAGTTAGTAATATAAGTTTAAGATGGATTTTAAGAGCATTATGACTACTATGAGATTGATGGGTGTATTTGCAGGTTGAAAGCTTTTATATGTGGGAAATTCAGTGTTTAAATTCATGTCATTTAAGGGTCTAAGAGCCATGTCATTTAAGAGCCTTAGTGCTATGCAATTTAAGATTATTGCACTATATTGAGTTTATTATGAATGAGTTGATTTGTGTGAGAAAATATGATGAGAAAGGACTTGATGTGTGTGAGATGGTTGAATGAGGAAAACAATGCATTTGGGCATGATAATATACTAGAGAAACTATGGCGAAATTTGAGTAGGAAACTAAGTGTTTAAGGTGCTCTAAGGAGATTTTATGACTAAGGATGTTTGTGATCACTAAGGGTTATTTTGGTGAAAATGGATAAACCATGGAGTTCTTGAGTACTAGGAAGACCTAGGAATGTATAAGAGGGACTAGGGGTTATAATGGTGAGTTTTATGCACCAAAACCATGGTTAAGGAAGCTAGGAAACTTGTACAAAGTTTGAAGGAAAAGTAAGGTATAATGACTTATAAGGATGTAAGCATGCGCTAGGTTATATATGGCTTTGAGAAGTTTAAGTAAAGCAAATGGGTGTGCAAAATGATGCTTGAGGAGTAGTTAAGATGGTGGTGAAGAAACATAATGATTAGTTGAGGTCTTAGGCAAAGTCACAAGAGGGAAGTGTAAGGAATCAAGTGTTAAGTGTAAGAATTTTGTAAGAAATTGAGTGTCAAGTTTGGTGATTTTTGAGGAAGGTTTAGTACATGTTTTAAGGTGTTTAAACATGTAGGAAACATGTGGAAAGATTGTGGAATGAGTGGGAAAAGATTGGGGTGAATTTGGAGTTCAAAATGAGGAGAAAAGCACTTTGGAAAATAGGTTCTGCTGTGGACCGCCCCTAGGGACCGCCCCTGTGGGGAGGTCCAGGCAAATCGTGCAGGAAATTAGCTTCTGGTTGCTAATGATGGGGGATTGAATGGTAATGGTTTTAGATTATGTTTAGGCCTTGTTTGGTGACATGTAAAGGCCATAAGAGGTAAAACAAGTGTTATGAATTCCTAGTAAGAATTGAGAAAGTAGCTAAGGAGTTTTTAGTGGGTGTTTAAAGGTGAGTTTAAGTGCCTAAATGATATTAGGACACATGGGGGAACTTGTGGAGAAGTTTGGAGTTGAAAAGAGAATTTAGAAACAAGGTTCTGGAGCCGACCGACCTTAGGACCGGACTTGCAAGGTCGGTCGAGCTCAAATTACACTACCAGAGAAAGTTTCTGGAATGGACCGACCTTGGGACCGGACTTGCAAGGTCGGTCGGGCATGTATTTTGTACGGTAATAAGTCTCTGGAATCGACCGAACATGGGACCAGACTTGGCAAGTTCGGTCGAGCTTAAATTTCCCTCGGGGAAACTCTTGGGAATGGACCGACCTTGGGACCGGACTTGCAAGGTCGGTCGGGGTAGAATTTTCAAACGATGAAGTGTTCTGGAATGGACCGACCTTAGGTAAGGTCGGTCGGAAGTTCGGTCGGGCCTAAAAATAAAGAAAAAAGGGAAATTTTAAATTCTAAGAAAGGTAATAGGTAATAAGGTATACCTTTGGTAGGGTGGTAATGATTAGGACCCTAGGAACTTAAGGGATCAAGTTAAGTTAAGTATAAACTTAAAAGTTTAAGGTTAAGTTGTAAGAATAAGTTGTAAAACTTATGAGGTGTTAGGTGGGGAATCATTATGGGTTAAGTAAGTTAAAGAAGTTGAATTAAGTTAAGTGATTAACAACCTAAAACTGAATGAATGTTTTAGGACTTGGAATTGGACTCCGGAAGAGATTAAGCAACCGAACGGCCAACGGTGAACGGTACAGTTCTCTTGTGACCTGCTTGCTAACGAGGTGTCCCTCGGCTTGTGTGCTATTTGTTTTTGTGTGCTCACTAAACAAGATAAAGCATGCAACCGGAATATATTATATTTATTGTATTGTTGTGTGATGTTTGAAAACTAACACAACATACCGTGAGAACTTACTAACCAATGTTTAGTAAGGAATTGAGTGAGACTAAGGAACGCCCCCTAATAAGGGACGATATGAACCGAAAGAGGTTAACCAACAAACATGGTCTTGAGATAACTACTAACTGGAACTTGAGTGAGGAAACCCGGGACCAATCTCCGGTCATGCATGCTAAGGAAAGGGGGTCGGTATCTATAGCAGATTCGACTTCCGCTTAAGGACTTGTCTTTGGACTTGTAGCCTAGGGCCGGTTGCTGGCTCAGCTACGCTGGACTCCCGTCCAGGGTAGGTGGCATTAAGATGGTGCGGTGGGATCACCTAAATCCCAGGTTTGGACTTAGGATACAACCATTCCCCTCCAGGAACGGTTTGTATACTGAGAATAAGTTAAGATTAAGATTAAGGTAAGGTTAAGATAAGTTGCAACCATTCCTTTTTAAAGGATGGTTTGTAATATTAAGATTAAGATAAGCTACATCCACTCCTTATTAAAGGATGGTTGTTTCTAAGATTAAGATAAGACTAAGATCGAGGTGAGATAAGGATGGACTAAGATTAAGAGGGAACATTACTCAAGGAGTTAAATAATTAACTCTCTAATTAAGGGAACGCATTTAAGTCGTTCATTGTGTGTGAACTTTGATTGTTCATATATGGATTGTTGTTTACAGCATTTACTATTAAGTTGTGCATTTAATCAACCTCCATGCTATCGACAATTAGTCGTCGTAGCCACGTTAGCTTGGGGGCCATGAGGGGATCATACCAGCATTCGTGCTGACCCCCTTTGGGGGCTATTTTTACTACACAGGTACATCAGGAAGCGGCCGTCGCGAGAGTAAGAAGGGGTACAAGTGTTACGGGTTAAGCGTGGCCTACGAGTTGTGCATGTACACTCGTATGGCAATTGAGTTAGTAAGATGTATAGGATGTGAGGGGATTGTAAGAAGGATATGTATTTGGTTAAGGTTGTTATGTACTAATGTTCGGTATATTCTGTAGTCAGACCGTGGCAAGGTCCTGGAGTGTAAAGAATTCCGCTGTGACATGTATATATAATGCTGTTAAGTTGCGAGACCACATTTGGATTGAGTTGGGGTGTTACAAGCACCGATTTCCCTGCAATAAGACAAGAAGGGATTAGTTTAACAACAATCATGGAAATAAAATATGTCAAAAGCAAATATTAGATCTAGCTCTTTGACTAGGCAATTATACAAGAAAACAAGTTGATCATTTGGCATAGGGCTGCCGATTTAAATCAGGAAAAGGAGGGTATGATTTGCTACTAAATCAATCAAGGGGACAAGTACCTAACTAGCAAGACTAACTTGTTACAATAAAACAAAAATCAAAGTCTTGGTAGTAGCATTGACTACCGAAATCAACCAAAAATAATGGGGTTTGATTGCTTCATTAATAATTCAATAAAACACCAACCTAACAAGAATTATCTCTTGTCTCCAATCAAGCAAAAAATCAGTTGTCATCTAGCACATAAACAACCGAGAATCATAAGGAAAAGAAGGGAGTAATTAACATGTTAATTGACTTAGAAAGTTCAAAGAAGACTACTACCACCATACCTCTTGTCTTCTAGCTTTTAATCATCAAACAAGTCACCATTATTTCCCTCATCAATCATCCGAAAACATGTCTCAATTAAGAGACTTTTGTAGTCAAATTTCTAAGTCAAATTAATCAAAAATAAGACATAAAATAATGCCTTGAATCATACCAATTATTTCCAATTTCCTTCCTTGTCTTTCTTGTCTTAATACCTCACGTAGCCCTTCATTCTCCTTTGCCCACATCAACCGAATTGGTAAGCTCCTCCTTGCTCTCTCTTTTCTTCTTCCTTTGCTAAGTTAATTCTTGGAAGCTTTAAGCTCCATTAATGGTGTTCTAAGTTCTAACACCATTTTAATGTAATTTCCTAGTTAAATCTCCTAAGTCTTGAAGCAAGAAATCATCCTAGCAACTTCTACAATTTTTGCCAAGCATAGGTGTTCCAAGGAGGTTCCTAGATTCAACAACAACACAAGGAACAACAAGATCAAGTTAAGGTATATTTTTTGCTGAAAATCCTAGTAAATTACCTTAAGCAATTTTCGAAAATTAAGAGCTTCTAAATCCATATTCTCTTCATTATTTCATAAAGGAAACTTGGATCTACAATCATCCCAAGGTGTACCAAAAATACCTTGTAAAATTCATAAGGTAAACTCTTGTAAAATTACTACAAATATTATATATAAACTCTTGTTAAAAGTCTAACAAATAGCTCTCCTACATATGTACAAGGAGGCCGAAATACCTACATCAAAATAGCATTTGGAGAGCTTGGAATCCAAGGAAAAATCAAGTACAAGAATTGTCTTGATTTAAGGGTAAGTTTATATAAGTAAGGTTTATTAAGTTTAAGGTTGGTTTAAGCTTCAAATTTTGGTGTAAAAATTATGTACAACCTCTAAATAAATTAAGGCCGAAAATACTATAGGTTATATGGCCAAGAAAATAATTTATAACATATAAGGTAAGATTATTACCTTAAGGTATATATTTGTGTCACAAAAATTATTTATGTTACAGAAATGACTAAACCGAATGGTCTAGGGATTTAATGTTCTATTTTGAGTTTATAATCATTCTAAGTCATTAGCATAATTTTTAGAAGTATTATATGGCTTATATACATTTATATATACATATTATAAAGTTTAAAACAAGTTTTAAAACCATAGGATAAAATATAATCAAAGCCGAGAATGAAATGTCATATTTGGTGAGTTTTGAAATATATATAAGTGTATTAACTTATATTATAAATTTTGGGAATATTAAAAATAGCTACAAGTATTTAAAAGGCTATTTTAATAAGTTATGTGGCTAAAATGCAATTTTTGAAAAGTTTAGTGTATAAATAATAATTGTCGAGAACATAAGGGGTTATTTGGTATAATTATGATATAATATAAGGTAGGAATTAATATTAAGAATTTTGGTGAATTTAAATAAGTGTTGAAGTGTTTCAATAACACTTTATAAAGTTTTGGGGCTATTTTGTAATTATTGGAAAGTTTAGAGTGTAACCGAGAATACATATGATTTTATGGGTATATTAAAGTATTAACTATGAAATTAGGTCTTGGTCAAAGTGTTGACCAAAAACTTTGGATTAAAATGATTTATGACATAAAATATTAAGTTTATAAAAGTTTTGGGATGAATATGTAATTTACAAAAGTATGTAAGTAAAAACCGAATTAAATAGGGGCGGAAATGTATTTTGCAAAAATATATGGGTCTTTTCGGTAATTAAGATAATTAAATGTTAAAACTATGGTTTATAAGTTAATATGTAACATATATAAAGTTTAAGGGGTTAAAATGTAATTACGTGAAAGTTAATATTAAAACCGAAAAGTACTTGTGGTCAATTGGTAATTTATAAGATTAGAATATTTTTTTGGTAATTACCGAAATGTTAAGTAGTTAATTAATAAATAATAAATTTATATGGTTATTTGGTAAATTATAAAAGTTATTGGGTATAAAATGTAAATACCGAATTAATAAAGGTGGTTTTGTAATTTAATAAAGAAAGGAATTAAAACTATGAATTATGATACATTATGGAGTATAATATAAAGTTTACAATAAATGTGGTTATAATAAAAATAATCAAATCATACAATATAAAGAATAGGTGGAAACACTTATGAATAAATAACTAAGGAAATAGAAATATACTACACAGGTAGGAATTCATTATCACATGTGGAAATCACATAAAATAACGAACTGTTGAACTACTTTGAGTCACTGTAAAGTAACAGGGGGAAATAAAGAACATACGGGGGTTAGTATATTACAGGTATTAGTACTACAGTGACAGTACTATAATATTTAGTGAACAGTCATATTAATATTACCCGGTATTACATGTATATATAACAGTGTACGGGGAGGAACTACTAGAGTGTGAATTGTCAAGCTAGATGTTACTACGGTGAACGGTATGTTAATTGTGTGGTCTGAATGTCCGAAGAATTTTCCTAAGGTCCAGACGTGTATGCTTAATTATTAAAGAACGATATCTGTGATTTTATGTATATTATTTGTACACTGTATCGCTCATACACTGTTGCGTTTTATTTTACGCGAACGTCTTATGACTGGAAGTTTATACATCTAAACTGGAAGAAAAAAAAAGACTAACTGACCTTTAGGAATTTTGAGATCCTAACTGATGGTCAACTGTATAGTCTTAACTTAAGGATTGAATATTGTATCATTGACAAAAGGGCTAACTTATTAAGAGAGGAATCCAGACTGTTTCGACTTTCTGGTTGCGCATCATGATCACTACGAGAGACTTCAATGGGGAGTCACTCAAGGGAATCCATTGTCCACACTCGACGATGGCGGAGGGCACTGCCGTTGGTGCACAGGTTCGACCAGATCGGTCATTATATTGTCCAGGGCCATAAGGTCAGCTGGTAATGGTTCCATTTGAGCCTAGGGGACTACTGTCCAATAATAATTTAAGGGTTGTCTTGACATGACGCCTAAGGTGAAAATTAATTGGAAAAGTCTAAGTGAATGGTTAAAGGACAAGGGCCAGGTGTCCAACTAACAAATACAGTTTATTACACGTATCTTGTGGATTACTGTTTGGATTGCAGGTGCTGATTACTAGTTGTGGTTATACTTTGCACTGATGTTTGCAGGTGGACTACTGTGTGATTGTTTGGTATTACAGTTATTTCTGTTATTATTGTAACCGGTATATCTTGTAAAGAATCTAATATCAAGATGGCTAAAATGACTTAAGAAATCTAGATGGCTTAGGACTACATTTAGCATACCAGCATTTCGATTGCTGAGCCCTTCAATGGGCAAAACATTTCAGGTTGCTGAAGAAGACACAAGCCGGAGTGCGGGGAACAGGGTAGCTGCAGTGTTTTTAATGTTTTTAACTTTTATTTGGTATTGTAATAAAGAGTTGTATTCAGTTAGCTGCTCATTTAGTTGGATTTGGTCTGTAATAATTAGAGTGCTCAGTATCTGTTCATCACAGCGTAAGGAGGTAAGGTTGTTGGATGAGGTAAGTGTGCCTTGTTACTCACAAGGGTGAGTAATGGCGTGTAACACCAAGGTTAGATAGTTTTTATTTTCCGCTGCGACGTTATTTATTCTACTACTTCCTACGACGTTTTAACAGGTTAGGACTAGGGGTGTTACAAATAAAATACATTCCTTGGACTTACAACCTTGGGCTATACAACCTTCTAAAATAAGTCAACGGTTATATGTAACATTTAAGCGAGGGCTTACAAGATAATTGGGATTTAGAAATAAGAGAGAGGAATTTATTTAAGTTTAACTTAGGCTACAAGTTATTGATGATAGACTATCTTTAATGTTCCTCAGAGTGTTGTTGAATGTTTGCACGAGTCTACTAGAACTGCTACAGCGTTAATCAGGTACAATTTCTCGTACTCAGATACTTTTGCTAACGGAATTTATGGAATGTTTTGGAAAACGCTAACTGAGCTTGAATGGATTTCAAAGGAAACTGTTTGTGTGGCTAACTTGCTTGATGTGACTAACTGAGCCTTGAATGTGAAACTTACATGGCTATTGGTTCCTTCTATTTGGTTGTTTCATTAGACATTAACTGCCTAGGGTTTACGCTTCTGCACTCTGTAGGACTGAGTGTTTTGGTATTGCTCTGGTGCAGTTAATGATCTAGTGGGAATATGGAAAGGTCAATCTTGGTAAATTCTTCCTTTGACTCTGGATATTGTTTCATCCCTGAGCTGAGTCTTTGTTGTGACGTGCGCGCGTCTTCATTGGTAACAGTGAGGGGCTATATATCCCCTGTCCAAAAGGACGTTGTAAACAGTGAGAAGCTGTATATCCCCTATCCTAAAAGGACGTACTTGGCGGTGGGGGCCATCTCTCCCACTTGGTTTTATTCCACTCTTGAGTTGTTGGTTCTTAGATATCTTCTTTCATTCCTAGTCCTTGTGACTACTCGGGTCTTTCTACTCCTAACTGGAACTGAATCTAACACAAGCAATGGATGTTCATTAACTGATGTTGTGATTTCTTTTAATTGACTAACTTGAACTTTTTGTTATTTATCTCTTGTCTCAACATGTTATCTTGACTAGGTGATTTTAAAGTGACTTGTTCCTCTGTGTTGTTTTATGTGTTTGTCTTCAAGTTATTATTTATTAAAGAGTTATATTTATGAGTCTGTTTTGGAGAATCGTACCAGTTCCATTCCAGGGAACTGAGTCACCCCTCTCGGGGTGGGCTGCTTGGTTTCATCTTGTAGGTATGAAATTGTTCATACAGGTGACCACGAAGAGTATGAGTGATTGGGATGGGAATTAGGATTTGTGGAGAGTTGTTGTATTTTGCTATTAATGTAGTCGTGTTATGTTTTCTCGAGTTCAGACTGTAACATTTGTAAGTAGTAAATGGTGAGGTTTTATGTCGGGTGTTTGGAACCCGATGATCTGTAATCGTCATTAGTGTTTTATTCCGCAGTATTTACTTTAATTAGGGGTGTTACACACAAGAAGACAGTCCAAATTAAATAAACATTATGAATTATAAAGGGGTTGCCCTAACATGACACGCACTATGAGTTAAGAGTAAATGTAAACAAATGAGACTACAAGTATTAGATATATACGGGACTTTAATACCACTTGTAAACATGGATAATGAACAATGGGCCTTGAAGGCCGAGTAACGAGAACCGTCACAAGAAATCGAATCTCGTTTCATTATTGCATTTACTCGTTTATCGTTTTGATAATGTGTATAAATTATTTGTGAATGATGTGGTTATATTGGATGACTGTTGAATGTTTGATTATAGCATTTATAGTTTTATTATATACTTGTAAAACGGATCTGTATGGAAATGAACCGCATGTTAAGAGGGCTAATTGACTTAAGGAGTTTAACGGATCCTAGGTACTTTAGCATATTCAGCGGTTTGTGCTGAGCCCGTTGTGGCATACATATTACAGGTGTTCGATCGAAACCGAAGCCGGGATGTGGGATACCTTTGGGTAGTTAGCGGTATTTTGTTATCACACTTATGGACTTTACTACATTACATACCATGGTTGTATTGCGTTTTGGGATTAAATAGATTGATCACTTGTACGGATTTGGTTACGGAAAGAGGTATTATACATATCGGTTTTTCTATCTCTATCATCACAATGGTTATATTGTATGTGGTATTTGAACACTTAATTACTCACATGGGTGAGTAATGGCGGTAGCACCCGAGTTAGTGTTTTGTTGGATTCTTCCGATGTACTATTATGATAAGTTTGGACATGTTATACCGAGATTACTGATTATGGTGAGTTTACAAGTTAGGGGTGCTACAACAAAGCTACCTTCACAAGACTAGCTAAACACCATATTTCCTTGGATTCCATACCCTATCAGGAAAACTTACCCACTCCAATGACCGTTACACTGTTGATGTTCTCCTCTAAACTTTGATTGATGATCTTTGCCCAAAGAGAAGAAATGACGGTTATCGAGCTTCATTTTTATCCATCCCAGTGTCAAGGGTTCATGAGAGCATATTGTGCATCGCTTCCTAAAGAGCGAACACCCATCTACCATACTATTGTTAATACAGGGAAAAAGGCATTGGGCTGGCCCTCGATACGTCGGTCCAGAGAGAAAGTGGGTCAGTCCCAAGTATGCCAGGGACAGGCTAGTCGGACGAACACCCACAAAACTTTCTATGATTTTCTAGTTTGTTTACAAAAGATTGGAATTTTTTTTACTTCTAAAAAAAATAGGTGTAGCTGACTCGACAGTGAAGGAAGTGGATGGTGCTACTAAAAGTTAGGTTGATTTCAAGAAAAGTTCTTTCATCATACACACCTAAGTAAATGAAAATTTATTGAGATGAAGTGATGTTGGCGGGGGATCAGCTGAGGAGGTGCTTCAATCCAGCAAGACTAGCTTAAATAAGATCCAGATTGTCAAAGAGGAGGAAGAACATCTTGATGGAGAAGCCCGGAGAAAAATATTCAAAGACCCAAAATTTTCTCTAGGATTCGAACCAAGCTTTAGCATAGTGCATCGAGAGACGAGACTGACCTTTGTCAGTAGAATGAAAATGATAGAAAGCAAGAGGAAAACAAGGCCATCAAAACAAAAACAAGTCTACAAAGTTTAAGACAAGATTCAGGCCATGAAGAACTATTAAATTATATACCTGTAACCCAACAAAGATAATTGCAATGACGCATAGCAGGGAGAGAGAATACGAGAGATACAAGTTTAAGCCCAGTAAACAAACAATTTCTAGAATTCAATAATCTCGAGATGGATTAGAGGAAAAAAGACAACAATAGAACGTGATGAAGAGATAATGGCTAAGGAATGATGAGTGAGGCAACGGGACTGTAACACCCCTACCGTTAATACAATGCTTACCGTCCAATCTCCTTACACATCAGATACACGCAGCGGATACATACTTACATACAGTGGGTGATACAATGTCGTTAGTCACCCACGTGACTAACAAGGCTACTACTTCTACATACAGCATCGGTCTGATGGACCGGAATCCCGAGTACTACACATCTATAATACATACTCCATTCATCAATCAAATACAACAATGCGTCATTCAATACTTACTCCCCCATAATCCATACAATACAATATACTCAACCGAGTCTACTAAGATCCTTATGCAATTATAATATCTCTTCCAAGTTCATACATACTCACTAAGAGTCTACATCTACCCATTCCTCACCACTACTTACTTTCTAAGTAAACGGGTGTGCCGCCGGTCTCTTACCTTGACCACATCCTCTTCGGGTACCTGCACAGTAAAAACGTTCCCCCTAGGGGGTCAGCTTTCGCTGCGCATGATAACCGCATACCCCGCATACTAGTGAGGGTACGCCGACCACTTGGTCGAATACATGTGGTTGATTTCATTCAAACATACATGCATACATGCTCTTATACATAATATCTCAATACATTACGCAAGACATACACACATACATACACTTCATTACATACAAGAAGTACAACTGAAATACCCCGAAATTAAATATAGGGATTAAAATTAATCTCATATGTATTTAAGGGCCTAATGGTACCCAATTAATACTAGTAAGGAAAAATAAATCCAAAAGAAATAAATAAACGCTTAAAAAGCGGAAAACGCTAAATAAGCGTTAAATAACCATAGGAGGTATGAGACCTCGGTTAGCGTATTATATGGATTCTAAAGTTTTAATAAGGCCTAAACAATATATGGGAATAACTCCCAAAGAAAACGGATCCAAATAATGAATTAAAACGCTAATAGAGCACGTTTTTCGAGAAAACCCTGAAACGTGACTTTAAGTGGTCAAACGGACCCGTAAAAATTATAAATCATTAAATAATAATTATTAAGCATTTATGGAAGCTTAATAACTAACAAAAATAATTAAACGAGGGAATTCCGGAAAATGGGCCCGGTTAGTGAACGGTATCTAAACCGGGGAAAATAACGAGCGTTTTCTGTAAAAGATGAAAAAAATGCTCCAGCTAATATACTATATGGGGGCCGGTTTTTACTAGCCAAATAACCCCTCACACACACACATGTAACTAGCTAATTAATAAGGGAGCCAAAAGCAAAAAGCAATAAAGTAAAAACACTACTTTATCTCTCTTCTCTCTCCCCACTCACTTATTTCCCTACTCTCTCACCTCCCTCCTTCCTCACCACCGATTTCTCCCCTCTCTCCTCTGGTTTTGGGCGATTTCCAAGCTTCCCCAACAACAACAATGGCACTTCACCTTCTCTCCCATGCTCTACCTCCATTTGAGCTCCAATCAAAAAATAATTACATATTTGTAATCCCCTCATCCTCCTATTCATCTCTTTTCAAAATTGAAAAGGATGGTAGTTCAATCTCCATGGGTTTTCCCCATTCAAAGAGAAAAGCACACCATTATGGAGCTTGGAGTCTCCTCTTTCCAACAAGGTAAAAATCTACATGAGAAACTCATGTTTTCTTCACCTCCCTTTCATAACCGATTTTACCCATATGTAACACCTTGTTTTCTCTCTCTCTTTTGAGCAAAATACCAACCTAGCAATGGTGGTGGATTCACCTTCTTGAACCAAGGGCTAAACCCCTTCTAAAACTCTCCAAAGGTAAACCCTAGAAATTTCATTTCAAACACTTCAATGAATTGACATTAATTTTAAGGGGGATTAGTATTAATTTAGTGTCTTGTGTTCATTGGGTGATGGGAATGGAGTTGGCAACTCCATTCCCCCACATGGCCGATTTGGGCAAGAAAGGAAGAAGGAGGAGAAATGAGAAAGAAAGAAGGAATTATAAGCTCAAGGTAGAGCTCTTTACTAATGTTAAATTTTAGTGCATTAGAGTAATGGGAATGGGTAAACCAATCTAAAGAAACCAAATAATGTATTAGTAATGTAATTGAGGAAGATTGAGTATTTGTGGACTAGTATGTGAATTGTGGGCCTTAGAGCCAAATGTATTGTGTATGTGCATTAGTAATGTGGATTGAGGAAGTAATGGTGTACTAAGATTTTGTATGTGTGCTGGTAGAGCCCTTGTGGTTTGGCTAGATTAGGAAGGAGTTTGATGAGAAAACACTATGTGGAGAAGTAAGAAATGTAGAGGAACTATGGCAAAATTTTGGTAGGAATATGTACATGTAGAAATGACTTGGTGAATGGTAGAACCAAGGTATGTATTTGGATTAGTAGAGATGTTTAGTGGCACTGGAATGGTAGTTGTAGTATGAGGAATAAGAAATGTAAAATCTGTAACAAAGTGTATAGGAATACATTGGAGAAGTTAGGAAAGGAGAATTAGTGTGTAAGAATTTGGTGACAAGAGTGTTGGACTTGAAGAGGTGAGACAATGCATTGTAGGCCTTGGAGATGACATTAGGAGAGGAAACTATGTATGGAGGAAGTAGGAACCAAAATCTGTAGCAAAAGGGGTATCAAATTTATATAGAAGGACTAGGAAAGATTAGTGTGCAAGAATTGGTAAAAAGAATGTTGGACTTGGGCATAAGTGGTATAATGCTTAGAAATGAATTGCATGGTAATAGGAGATGTATTTGGGATGCTAGGAGTGACATTGGTAGAGGAAATATTGAATGGTAGGAGTTATGAAAAATCCGTAGCATTAGAGAATGAAAAACTGTTGTAAGTGTTGAAAGGAAGTGAGGGAAATTGTGTAAGTTGTTTGATGGATTTAGTAATGGATTTGGTGGATGAATTAAGGTGATTTAGAATGTTTAAATGGTACTAAAACAGTTGTAGGATGTATGTAGGAAGATTGGGGAAACAATGGGTGAAATTGGGAAGGAAAAACAAAATCTGTAACAAGGTTCTGGAACCGTCCGACCCAGAGTCTGGATCGGACGTGGGTCGGACAGGGCTTAAACAACGAGATGTAAACTTTCTGGAATGGTCCGACCCAGAGCCGTGGATCGGACGTGGGTCGGACAGGCTAAAATTTTTCCGTCGTCGAAGTTTCTGACTTCGTTCGACCCAGACGTGGGTCGGACGGAGCTTGGACGACAGGACCAAAACCTTCTGGAATGGTCCGACCCAGAGAGTATGGGTCGGACGGAACAGTGCTGGGTCGGACAGGGTAATTTTCTGGGTACGAATCTTACTGGAATGGTCCGACCCAGGGCTTGGGTCGGACGGTGGGGTCGGACGGCCCTATACTTACAAAAAAAAAAAATAGTAAGCTTATAACTAGTATATATATATATATATGTATACCCACCTATACATATGTATATATATGGGTATGTAAATTATGGGCAAGTAATGGAAGTAAGTAAAATGAAATATAAGAGTAAGGAATGTAAAGCCTTAGTAAGTACGGATTAGCAAACACAAAAGTAGTCGAGTTAAGATTAATAATGGTAGATTAATCATTCAATTGTATGCATATCCTAGGCTGTGATTGTGAACACCGGAGGAACGTTGGGATACAAGTACAACGGTGAAAGGTATGATGATTTCTTCATGCCCTGTATCCTAATCTGGTTACCCCGATTTGTGTGCTTATTGACCACCTAAATAAGATAAAGCATGAATCGGATTATAATGCACTTACCTGTGCTTGACTTATGTTGTGCTTGAAATTTATTGTCTTGAGCACTAGTTGTATATAATTCATGAAATATAGTGAATGATGATGAATGGTATTCGAACCTCGTATTGTACTTGTGTAAAGTATTGTACCTCGTATGTATGTGTATATTGTATTGATTATTGTGGCTTGGATGTTGACTTGTGCTAATTCCTAACTATCAACTCCTAACTTAAGTGAGTAAATTGGAATGAGTA
This sequence comes from Limonium bicolor, assembly GCA_023374045.1. Taxonomy (NCBI): domain Eukaryota; kingdom Viridiplantae; phylum Streptophyta; class Magnoliopsida; order Caryophyllales; family Plumbaginaceae; genus Limonium; species Limonium bicolor. Next base: position 285,824,625 of record CM041779.1, read on the forward strand.
CAAGTCCGATATAGCTTCGGCCACGCATGAGGATGCGGAGTCACAAGAGGTTGGCTGCAATTCCTGACTCTTAAACTGGTCCGCGGCCCAAATCCCTTAAATGGGTAGCATCCCGGATTAGTGAGTCAAGTAAATCCCGGAGGTGGGACGGTGTAGTCCCCAGGGCCGGAGGTCCCGACGACTTAACTTGAGTAAGAGTAAGAGTAAGTAAGTATGGATCCGTAAGTAAGTATGTGTATGAGTATGTATGTGATGAAGTAACGAGTAAAAGAGTAATCTCCACCGATAACCCGGGTGGACCAATGAAGCTAACAAGAATTGTATATTGTGTATGTAATGAGTATGTGTAATTCGGAAGAGGTAAGTATGTATCGGTTGGTTATATCGTATCCCTTGTATGAACTGAATTGTATGATGTATGTTGTGTAAGTATTATGGTACTGTGTGTAAGAGCATGTATGCATGTATGCTTGTATAAAATGAACCGCATGTATTCGACCAAGTGGTCGGCGTACCCTCACTAGTACGCGGGGTATGCCGTTATCATGCTCGGCGCGAAAGGACCCCTTCGGGGGACATTTTTTAGTGTGCAGGTACCCGAAGCGAATATGGTCAAGGAAGAGACCGGAGGCACACCCTTGTACTTAGAAAGTAAGTAGTTGTGAGAAAATGGGTAGATGTAGACTCTTAGAGAGTATGTATGAACTTGGAAGAGATATTACACTTGTATAAGGATCTTAGTAAACTCGGTATGTAGATTATATTGTATTGTACTTGGAGTATTGTATTGAATAGAGATTGTAGTAGCATTTGGCAAATGGAGAATGCACTGTAGATTTGTAGTACTCGGGATTCCGGTCCATCAGACCGATGCTGTATGTAGAATCAGTAGCCTTGTTAGTCACGTGGGTGACTAACGGCATTGTATCACCCAATGTATGTAAGTAGGTATCCGCTGCGTGCATCTAATGAGTAAGGAGATTGGACGTTAATGATTGTATTAATAGTAGGGGTGTTACAACAACATAAACCATTCAATACATACTTACCTTTTTCCGAATTACACATACACATTACATACACAATATACAATTCTTGTTAGCTTCATTGGTCCACCCGGGTTAATCGGGTGGAGATTACTCTTTTACTCGTTACTTCATACATACACATACATACTCATACTCATACATACTTACGGATCCATACTTACTTACTCTTACTCTTACTCAAGTGTCGTCGGGACCTCCGGCCCTAGGGCTACTCCGTCCCACCTCTGGGATTTACTTGACTCACCATCCGGATGCTACCCATTTAAGGGATTTGGGCCGGCGTACCAGTTTAGAGTCAGGAATTGCAGCCAACCTCTTATGACTCCGCATCCTCACACGTGGCCGAAGCTATATCGGACTTCTACTCATTCCAATTTACTCACTTAAGTTAGGAGTTAGGTAGTTAGAATTAGTAGAAGTCAACATCCAACCACATACCAACACATCATTCATATACACTCCATACAAATACAATACAATCAAGTACATTACAAGGTACAATTACACATCATCATCATTCATATATTTCATGAATTATACAAACTGTTGTTCAAGACAAATATCGAGAACAATAAACAAGCACAAGTAAGTGCAATATAATCCGATTCATGCATTTATCTTATTAGGTGGTCAAATAAGCACACAAATCGGGGTAACCAGATTAGGATACAGGGCATGAAGAAATCATACCTTTCACCGTTGTACTTGTATCCCAACGTTCCTCCGGTGTTCACAATTCAAATCCTATGATATACAACCGAATAATTAATCTAACTATCATTAATTTAATTCGGTTACCCTTACGCTTCCTAACTCATACTTACTAAGTCTTCACATTCTTATACTTACATTTTATTTACTTACTTTTAATTACTTAACAATGGTTTACTTACTATATATGCACATATGTATAGGTGGGTATACGTATATACATATATATATATATAATATTATTTGATTTAATTATTTTTTTTTGTTTGACTCGACCGAACTTGCAAGTCCGGTCGCAAGTTCGGTCCAAGTCAGTAAGGAATTACGCTGGAGAATTACAGGGCCGACCGACCTTGCAAGTCCGGTCCCAAGGTCGGTCCATTCCAGTAAGTTTTTATGTGAAAATTTTAGCCCGACCGACCTTGCAAGTCCGGTCGCAAGGTCTGTCCATTCCAGTAGCTTACTCGACGGAAATTTTTCTGGCCGACCGAACTTGCAAGTCCGGTCGCAAGTTCAGTCCATTCCAAAAGGTTACTGACGGGAGAATTTCTGGTCCGACCGAACTTGCAAGTCCTCGCAAGTTCGGTCCATTCCAGAAGCATTCCCGTCTTTGTAAATCTGGGCTCGACCGAACTTGCAAGTCCGGTCGCAAGTTCGGTCCGGCCCATATTTGCATTTTCGTTTCTGTTTTCAGTCCTCTCTTTTACCCATTACTTCCCCATTGTTCCTACACTTAATCCCACATGTTTTACCACTAAATAAACCTCTTAATACACCTTAGTTCATCCATCAATTCCCTACTCATTCCTAAATCCACATACACAATTTCTCTCACTTTCTTTCAACACTTACAATAGTTTTCTTTCCTCTTATGCTACAGATTTTCATACTCCATTCTACCATCCAATACTTCCTCTACCAATGTCACTCCTAGCATCCCAAATACCTCCTCTTACTTTGCCAATTCACTTCCAAGCAATTGTACCATCTATACCCAAGTCCAACATTCATTTACCAATTCCTACACACTAGTTTTTCCCTAACTTCTCCAAGGCATTTTTACACCCTTTGCTACAGATTTTTACACTTCTTGTTCCTCATACCACAACTACCTCTTCATCACTACTAAACATATCTACCCAATCCAATATACACCTTGGTTCTCCCATTCACCAAGTCATTCCTAGCTACATAATTCCTACCAAAATTTCGCCATAGTTCACCTACTTTCCTTACTTCTCCACACTCACATTTTTCATCAAATTCATTCCTAATCTAGCCCACCCAAGGGTTCTACCAGCACACATACAAAATCTTAGTACGCCATTACTTCCTCAATCCACATTACTAATGCACATACACAATACACTTGGCTCTAAGGCCCACAATTCACATACTAGTTCACAAATACTCAAACTTCCACAATTACATTACTAATACATTATTTGGGTTCTTTAGATTGGTTTACCCATTCCCTTTACTCTAATGCACTAAAATTTAACATTAGTAAAGAGCTCTTACCTTGAGCTTTTAATTCCTTCTTTCTTTCTCATTTCTCCTCCTTCTTCCTTTCTTGCCCAAATCGGCCATGTGGGGAATGGAGTTGCCAAGCTCCATTCCCATCACCCAATGAACACAAAACACTACAATTAATATACTAACCCCTAAATAAATGCCAATTCATTGAAGTGTTTGAAATGAAATTTCTAGGGTTTACCTTTGGAGAGTTTTAGAAGGGGTTTTAGCCCTTGGTTCAAGAAGGTGTTCTCACCACCATTGGAGGGTTGAAACAAAGCTCCAAAACAAGAGGAAAAACAAGGTGAGAGAGAGAGGAAAAATCGGTTATACCCAAGAGATGGAGGAAAGTGAGGTCTTTCATGGAGATTCTTACCTTGTTGGAAAGAGGAGGCTCCAAGCTCCATAATGGTGTGCTTTTCTCTTCAAATGGGGAAAACCCATGGAGATGAAATTCATCCTTTTCGAATTTTGAAAAGAGATGGTAGAGGAGAATGAGGGGATTACAAATGTAATTATTTTTGTGATTGGAGCTCAAATGTGGCTTGAGCATGAGGTAGAAGAATGGAAGCCATGGGAGGCTTGTGGAGCTTCAAGAAATCGCCCATACCAGAGTAAAGAGAAGGGAGAAATCAGTGGGGATAAGGAAGGAGAGAGGTGAGAGAGTAGAGAAATGAGTGAGTGAGGAGAGGGGAAGGGATAAAGTAGTTTCTACTTTATTGCTTTTTGCTTTTGGCTCTCTTATTTAATTAGCTAGTTACATGTGTGTGTGAGGGAGTTATTTGACTATTAAAATCGGTCCCCCTACAGTTATACTAGTTGGCGTTTTTCGTCTTTTACAGAAAAACGCTCGTTACTTTACCCGGTTTAGGTACTGTTCACTAACCGGGCCCATTTTCCGGAATTTTCTCGTTTCTTTATTTTTATTGGTTATTAAGCTTCCATAAATGCTTAATAATATTTATTTAATGACTTATAATTTTTACGGGTTCGTTTGACCACTTAAAATCACGTTTTCGGGTCTTCTCGAAAAACGTGCGTTAAAGCTCTATTAGCGTTTTAATACATTATTTGGATCCGTTTTCTTCGGGATTTGTTCCCACATATTATTTAGGTCTTATTAAACCTTTAGGATCCGTATAATACGCTAACCGAGGCCTCATACCTCCTATGGTCATTTAACGCTTATTTAGCGTTTTTCGCCTTTTAAGCGTTTCTTTATTTCTTGGATTTATTTTTCCTACCAATATTAATTAGGTACCATTAGGCCCTTAATATATTAGATTAATTTTATCCTTATGTTTAAGTTCGGGGTATTTCAATCTACCCCCCTTAGGAACTTTGTCCTCAAGTTGTTCGAGGTTATGGGATTGCTATACTTACTCATTCATACCCGTCTATGCCAAAGGCTTATAGTTCCTCCTTCTTAAAATTCCTAAATCCATCCCTCAAGGTTCCTACATACCATACCATACCAATATACAATAGTTACTCCAATCCGCGCTACTACTAACTATCCGGTTCCTCATTACAAAGTTCATACATACATACAGTGCAAAGCTATCCCAAAGCAATGCAATACACATACAATCCCGCAGGCACTCCGGTCATCTAGACACAGGACTCCTCTATGTCCCGCTGCCCTTGGAATAATAAACATACTACCTTACTATCTTCTTGGTACACACTTCTAGCAGATCCTCATTCTCCATACTAAAGGAAATTCTTTTACTACTACCAATTAAAAATTTTCTAAAACATACAACTCCATATTCCAATTTATATTCATTACTTCTATCCTATGTGTGATTCTTGTGACCACTTGAGGGGAGCTTCAAGAGTCATTCGACCTTGATGTGATCAGCATCAGTGTTGAACTATCTTTCCACTCTAATTTGTGTTCGGTTTCCCTTGATCTGATCAGGATCAAGTTCTACTTCCCACATCAGATTCAATCAAACAAATAATTTAATTGTTTTCATTTTCTATCTTTTACTCTTTCTAGTCGTAATTACGAATTCATACATCTCCAAAGGATGGAATCAATCCATCGATCATCCTCACTCTACTTCCCCAAATGTTTTACTCCGTGATTCGATACCTAAATGCTCACTTCATCAACCTTCACTACTTTCATCCATTACTCACCATCATCTCCTATATTCTAACTAAGGAATACTACACTTCTAAGATTTAGTTGACTTCAATTGTTTCAAATATTTTACTTACGATTCCACTACTCATAAACTTCATTCATCTACTATCCTCATTCATTTCGTACTACTTCTTCAAAGGTTACAATACTTGTGGGGCTCCGTCCACTACTCATTACTTTTCTTTTACTAATACTCTTACATTGGTGTTACAAGATGGGTATACTCCTCCTATGGTATTTGCATGTCTAATGCCTAATTACCATAATTACAATGTGAATGAGTACTTATGTTTATTTAACATAGTATCAATCATCAATTTGGTTCTCATTTGTGCTATGAACATTATGGTTTATGTGTTTTATTCACAAAACTTACATTAAGCGGTTTCGCTCTACCCCCCTTAAAAGGGATTACGCCCACGTAATCTACCATATTTTATTATTATTAAACTTTGGTTTAATCAGTCTGGGCAAACTGAAGCGTTTAGCTTCACTACGGTATACTATATAATATGCTCTGGTCAACAGGGCCTTAACCATACCAATGGTTTAGTCTTTGCACCAAGAGTTCCTATATGAGTTTATTTAACTCATATTTAATTCGATTCTAGCCTAATCGGCTTCAAGGCATTAATAGCCATTGTATTATGCTCACTAGGTACATTAATCTCCTAGCTAGGGCCCACTAGCTTCTGCTGCGCGACCCTGATAACTTGGGTTATTCACCCTTCTTGTTATCCTTAATGTGCTATACATCACCTTCTCATCCGTCTATTATGGGAATAAGGTCTACTAAACAACTGCGGTATTCTTTTACCGTGTTTGAACTCAATGAGTTTAAGGTTTATAACCGGCTCTCTGGTAATCTACTGCACATGCTATTCGTGCTTCTACGATTATTCGTGAAGTTTCTCCGACTTATTGTCAGGCGAGGTTAAGTCACCACTTAACTGTAGTGCTTCCTTTGTTGTCACTAGCTTCTAAATTATACCAGTTCTTCTGGTTCAGTACAAGTGTTCTTTACTTGTATGACCTTGCATTGATATGTGTCGGTCCTAGTGACTTTGATATGTCTCCTTTCACCTTTTACTCCAATGGAATTCACATCTTGTGATTATTAGTGTGTTGTACACTCTTTGTGCTTCTTTGGCCTTAGGCCGCACTGTATGTTGCTAAGCTTGCTTGACTGGCTTATGCCATGTTTATGGTGAAAGGAAAGATTTACTACGGTTTACATTCTCCATATCCCAAGCCATCTCATTAGATCATTAGCTGAACAAGTGCAATCCAAAAACACTCAGTCATACAGAGTGCAGAGGCATAAACGCTTGACAGTAAGTCACTTATGTGATAGGAAGGAATATTTCTGCCTGTCATCTCATATTTATACTCCGTGTCATTATCTGCTACTTCTATATCGGTCGCTTGTTGCGCACCGTATTCTTACTCATTATACAACATCGTTTTACTGTTTCTGTTACTGTGATAGTTTCTCTTTATCATTGCCATTGTCATTGGCACCATTTCCTTATGGTGTAAATACACTAGGAGTTTCTGTGTTTGTGTGTATGACGGTTGTCGTAGCATACGGCAATCTTATTATCTTCCCAATGTGGAGATGTCTTATTCCACTTAAGTTTTATGTGTGGTTAACTTACCTCACATTCTATCATCACTTGTGATACAATTTACCAAGTATCTTGGTTGACCAAGGATAAAGCAATTTACCGGTTTACAAGCTCACTTGAGCGTTGGTCATTCATGGTGTGCAATGTGCACTCACATTGATTGTTTTTGACAATTACTGTCCTCCCAAAGTTGAGCATTGGTTATAGGCTCTAGCTGTGCGGTTTTATTCTTGTATGTACATCATCGGGACATCCCATGAAGCTTCAAGGGTTTTCTGGTTCCGCTCTCCAATTGAAGAGTACTCTGTCATTGATAATGAAAGTTCTTGTTGAGGGGTTTGTCTCCACTCATAGGTCTAATGACAAGGTTTGCTATGTTGGTGTTTACACAATGGTCCACTATATGTTTGGGTGTATATGGAGTATGCTTACTCCCTTAAGTCGTAATGGTTTGGAAATCTCATTTCCTTATCCCATCATCCCTTGGCAATATCTATTGCGTGGTTTTATTGTTATAGTAGATGGAAGCCTTTTCTAAGGGTTCACATCATCACCGCATTAGTGGTGGTTACGAGGGGTACCTTCCCTTGGGTTTCTCGTAGTTTCCAAGTGTGGACTAGGCCAATGTTGGCATTATCATGATTCTTATGCCTCTATGCTACCATTGCTACAGAAGGCATGGCGGTAATTAGGAACTCCGTCAACTGTATACTAGGCTGATGCTCTAGTGACAGTGACATTGAGTTGGCCATTACTCCAAGCCACTCAGGATGTTGGGTTTGAATTTATGGTCCAGTTGTTGATTTCTTGTCATATGAGGCATTATCTCTTGTAGGTCTTGTTAACAATTGGTGCCGGTTTTGCAACCGTTTAAGTTTATATAACGTATTTGGTTTATGATTTCTGAGCCGTATTGTTGCATGTTATGCTCTTTGCAAGCTGCTTATACATGTTTCCACTCCACGTATACCGTCATAGGTTGGAGATATTACTAGGCTCCATGGTAAGTCGTGACATCACGCTTCCGTTCATAGGAGACTCTTAGGCAATCTGGTGCTGATCAGCGCCTTTTATAGACTAGGGTATTTCCTGCCAAGTGAAATCCCTTCGGTGTCTTAACCGAGTGTTCGTTCCAGCTCCTGTATTCTTATCTTGACGCTTTGTTTGGCTGTTGTTAATCCAGTCACCCGCAAGAATTGCTCCTGGGTGTTGTTAAATGGTGTCGTTACATCCGGCTAACGTTTATGATATGCTGTCCACTGTATCGTCTCGTGGTATTGTACTTGAGTTGTCCCTTTTGGGTTATGACGTCTCCCGTTCTTGGGTAGACTGTTTACACTTGCTTCTAGTGCTTAAGACTGGGTTTGACATCCCCTTCAATGATGGATTATACTTATGGTAATCTTGGGGTTGCTCTTGGGAACTCTGCTCTGTTTATTGAGCGTTGTTAGGTTTACGTTAGGCATTCGTCTTACTGTGTTTAGGCTGGGCATTCCATCCAGCTGTCAGGTAATTGCTTGGATTATTTGAGACATATCCAATGTCTATACTTACTAGTATGTGCTCTTTGCACTTCCTAGTTCTTATTCCTCATCTTCAGATGGCTTCCCTGAGTTCCTTGATACTTGGTCGTCTGAGGTGTCCAGCTGTTCTGGTTTGAACTCACTCATGGTCCGTAGAACGGAGTTGACTCCTTCCCGTGCGTCGCACACTACATGTATACATACGTGGGGTACCATATTGATACGTTACCACTTACCCAACTATATGTCGGGCCCGCAAGCTCCTTCGGAGTGCGGTTGTCCCACATCCCGTAACGGGTACACTCGTAGTGTTCGTCACACGCCTAGGTGAAGTATTCTGTTGCCAACTCCTCTTGTATCATTCTATGATACTCACCGTAATCATGTTGGTTCGGTTTTTAAAATCCAAGGGTTTAAAAGAAGGTTTGTGGTTTTGAAAGAAAACTTGGTTTGAAAACTATGGTTCGGTGTTAAAAGAGGTTCTTCATGGCATAGCCATGTTCGAAATCTTGACCAAGTCCAGCTTCTCGCTGACTGGTATGTTCTAAATACAGTGGTCGGGCCATTAGGCCTTTCCAAGGTTCCATTCTTTTAGTGCCAGGATTTGAGATCCAGTAATTGTTTCATTATGGTCACAGCACATTACTACGTACTTGTGACGTGTTAGGGTTCCTCTGTATGTTCCTGTCCTTGCTGCACTTGCCGTGGCAAGTGCGTGGTATTGGTGGTTTTTGGGTAAACCTACACCGGTCACGGTATGGTTTTCACTGGTACTTGATAGTCTTGTTGGCTCTTCCCTCGATCTTATCGATCTATAATTGGTATACTCGATCCCTTAGGTAGCTTCTTCGTGGTCTAGACATGGCTGTCGTAGATCTGGGTACTTCTCCAATCCTTGGAGATTCCCACTCTATTTGGTTTAGTGTCGTTCCTTGTGGCTCGTTCCCACCCATCTGTGGTGGTTACTGAGCCTTCCCTGTTTAGGCACTACTCTTGTAGTCCTATTGGGTTATATCTCCTGGTTGTTCTTGTAGTTGTCTGAGCTACATTGGCCAGGTATTGCAACCTTAGTGGCGTTGTAGCTTTGGAGTTAACCGCTTCCGACTATGTCCTTAGTCGGCTAGCATACCGTTGGTGGTATTATTCAAGTATTACTATCCCGTAGACTTGTGTCTCGGGTCCCGTTACTGCTCCCTTTTTCATTCCGTTGCACGGTTAGTGCTTCTGTCCTGCTGTTGGTTGACTAGCTAGGTTTCGCGACTGCTAAGCACGTTGCCCCATGCTGTTGTAAGTTGTGGCCTCCTCGTGGTTGGAGTGCCCTTCCTACCGCTATTAAGTGCGGGTGTTGTGGTTCAACCGGAATCCATCTCCGGGACTCTCAGTTCTTGGAATCTACCATATGTCGGTTCTTGTTTACCGTGTGATTGCTTCACAACTGCCAGATCGGGTTCCCCCAGTATGAGAAGACTTTTCTTCTCTCTGGCGTCCTTTCCCAAGTTATACAGTGGGGTTTGCGGCGGGCGGGACTGGTATTGTAGGTATCCGGTACTCACCGGTAGTTCCTAACTAGCATATCTCTAATGCTAACACTCAGCCCTTAGCCCTAAGCTTCTAATTCCTAACTCGGTGTTCCTAAACTCGGTATTTCCAGTCACCAGAGCGATACTTCGCTCTGATACCACTTTTTGTAACACCCCTACCGTTAATACAATGCTTACCGTCCAATCTCCTTACACATCAGATACACGCAGCAGATACATACTTACATACAGTGGGTGATACAATGCCGTTAGTCACCCACGTGACTAACAAGGCTACTACTTCTACATACAGCATCGGTCTGATGGACTGGACCGGAATCCCGAGTACTACACATCTATAATACATACTCCATTCATCAATCAAAATACAACAATGCGCCATTCAATACTTACTCCCCCATAATCCATACAATACAATATACTCAACCGAGTCTACTAGGATCCTTATACAATTATAATATCTCTTCCAAGTTCATACATACTCACTAAGAGTCTACATCTACCCATTCCTCACCACTACTTACTTTCTAAGTACACGGGTGTGCCGCCGGTCTCTTACCTTGACCACATCCGCTTCGGGTACCTGCACACTAAAAACGTTCCCCCTAGGGGTCAGCTTTCGTTGCGCATGATAACCGCATACCCCGCGTACTAGTGAGGGTACGTCGACCACTTGGTCGAATACATGCGGTTGATTTCATTCAAACATACAATACATGCTCTTATACATAATATTTCAATACATTACGCAAGACATACACACATACATACACTTCATTACATACAAGAAGTACAACATAAACCATTCAATACATACTTACCTTTTTCCGAATTACACATACACATTACATACACAATATACAATTCTTGTTAGCTTCATTGGTCACCCGGGTTAATCGGGTGGAGATTACTCTTTTACTCGTTACTTCATACATACACATACATACTCATACTCATACTTACGGATCCATACTTACTTACTCTTACTCTTACTCAAGTTAAGTCGTCGGGACCTCCGGCCCTGGGGACTACTCCGTCCCACCTCCGGGATTTACTTGACTCACCCAATCCGGGATGCTACCCATTTAAGGGATTTGGGCCGCGGACCAGTTTAAGAGTCAGGAATTGCAGCCAACCTCTTGTGACTCCGCATCCTCACGCGTGGCCGAAGCTATATCGGACTTCTACTCATTCCAATTTACTCACTTAAGTTAGGAGTTAGGTAGTTAGGAATTAGTAGAAGTCAACATCTAACCACATACACAACACATCATTCATATACACATCCATACAAATACAATACAATATACAAGTACACTACAAGGTACAATTACACATCATCATCATTCATATATTTCATGAATTATACAAATGTTGTTCAAGACAAATATCGAGAACAACGTAAACAAGCACAAGTAAGTGCAATATAATCCGATTCATGCATTTATCTTATTAGGTGGTCAAATAAGCACACAAATCGGGGTAACCAGATTAGGATACAGGGCATGAAGAAATCATACCTTTCACCGTTGTACTTATATCCCAACATTCCTCCGGTGTTCACAATTCAAATCCTATGATATACATACAACCGAATAATTAATCTAACTATCATTAATTTAATTCGGTTACCCTTACGCTTCCTAACTCATACATACTAAGTCTTCACATTCTTATACTTACATTTTATTTACTTACTTTTAATTACTTAACAATGGTTTACTTACATATATATGCACATATGTATAGGTGGGTATATGTATATACATATATATATATATAATTATTATTTGATTTAATTAATTTTTTTTTTGTTTGACTCGACCGAACTTGCAAGTCCGGTCGCAAGTTCGGTCCAAGTCAGTAAGGAATTACGCTGGAGATTACAGGGCCGACCGACCTTGCAAGTCCGGTCCCAAGGTCGGTCCATTCCAGTAAGTTTCGTATGTGAAAATTTTAGCCCGACCGACCTTGCAAGTCCGGTCGCAAGGTCGGTCCATTCCAGTAGCTTACTCGACGGAAATTTTTCTGGCCGACGAAACTTGCAAGTCCGGACGCAAGTTCGGTCCATTCCAGAAGGTTACTGACGGGAGAATTTTCTGGTCCGACCGAACTTGCAAGTCCGGTCGCAAGTTCGGTCCATTCCAGAAGCATTCCCGTCTTTGTAAATCTGGGCTCGACCGAACTTGCAAGTCCGGTCGCAAGTTCGGTCCGGCCCAGTATTTGCATTTTCGTTTCTGTTTTCAGTCCTCTCTTTTACCCATTACTTCCCCATTGTTCCTACACTTAATCCCACATGTTTTACCACTAAATAAACCTCTTAATACACCTCAGTTCATCCATCAATTCCCTACTCATTCCTAAATCCACATACACAATTTCTCTCACTTTCTTTCAACACTTACAATAGTTTTCTTTCCTCTTATGCTACAGATTTTCATACTCCATTCTACCATCCAATACTTCCTCTACCAATGTCACTCCTAGCATCCCAAATACCTCCTCTTACTTTGCCAATTCACTTCCAAGCAATTGTACCATCTATACCTAAGTCCAACATTCATTTACCAATTCCTACACACTAGTTTTTCCCTAACTTCTCCAAGGCATTTTTACACCCTTTGCTACAGATTTTTACACTTCTTGTTCCTCATACCACAACTACCTCTTCATCACTACTAAACATATCTACCCAATCCAATATACACCTTGGTTCTCCCATTCACCAAGTCATTCCTAGCTACATAATTCCTACCAAAATTTCGCCATAGTTCACCTACTTTCCTTACTTCTCCACACTCACATTTTTCATCAAATTCATTCCTAATCTAGCCACACCCACAAGGGTTCTACCAGCACACATACAAAATCTTAGTACGCCATTACTTCCTCAATCCACATTACTAATGCACATACACAATACACTTGGCTCTAAGGCCCACAATTCACATACTAGTTCACAAATACTCAAACTTCCACAATTACATTACTAATACATTATTTGGGTTCTTTAGATTGGTTTACCCATTCCCATTACTCTAATGCACTAAAATTTAACATTAGTAAAGAGCTCTTACCTTGAGCTTTTAATTCCTTCTTTCTTTCTCATTTCTCCTCCTTCTTCCTTTCTTGCCCAAATCGGCCATGTGGGGAATGGAGTTGCCAAGCTCCATTCCCATCACCCAATGAACACAAAACACTACAATTAATATACTAACCCCTAAATAAATGTCAATTCAATGAAGTGTTTGAAATGAAATTTCTAGGGTTTACCTTTGGAGAGTTTTAGAAGGGGTTTTAGCCCTTGGTTCAAGAAGGTGTTCTCACCACCATTGGAGGGTTGAAACAAAGCTCCAAAACAAGAGGAAAAACAAGGTGAGAGAGAGGAAAAATCGGTTATACCCAAGAGATGGAGGAAAGTGAGGTCTTTCATGGAGATTCTCACCTTGTTGGAAAGAGGAGGCTCCAAGCTCCATAATGGTGTGCTTTTCTCTTCAAATGGGGAAAACCCATGGAGATGAAATTCATCCTTTTCGAATTTTGAAAAGAGAGAATGGTAGAGGAGAATGAGGGGATTACAAATATGTAATTATTTTTGTGATTGGAGCTCAAATGTGGCTTGAGCATGAGGTAGAAGAAGGGAAGCCATGGGAGGCTTGTGGAGCTTCAAGAAATCGCCCATACCAGAGGAAAGAGAAGGGAGAAATCGGTGGGGATAAGGAAGGAGAGAGGTGAGAGAGTAGAGAAATGAGTGAGTGAGGAGAGAGGGAAGGGATAAAGTAGTTCTACTTTATTGCTTTTTGCTTTTTGCTTTTGGCTCTCTTATTTAATTAGCTAGTTACATGTGTGTGTGAGGGAGTTATTTGACTATTAAAAATCGGTCCCCCTATAGTTATACTAGTTGGAGCGTTTTTTGTCTTTTACAGAAAAACGCTCGTTACTTTACCCGGTTTAGGTACTGTTCACTAACCGGGCCCGTTTTCTGGAATTTTCTCGTTTCTTTATTTTTATTGGTTATTAAGCTTCCATAAATGCTTAATAATATTTATTTAATGACTTATAATTTTTACGGGTTCGTTTGACCACTTAAAATCACGTTTTCGGGTCTTCTCAAAAAACGTGCGTTAAAGCTCTATTAGCATTTTAATACATTATTTGGATCCGTTTTCTTTGGGATTTGTTCCCATATATTATTTAGGTCTTATTAAACCTTTAGGATCCGTATAATACGCTAACCGAGGCCTCATACCTCCTATGGTCATTTAACGCTTATTTAGCGTTTTTCGCCTTTTAAGCGTTTCTTTATTGCTTTGGATTTATTTTTCCTTACCAATATTAATTAGGTACCATTAGGCCCTTAAATACGTATTAGATTAATTTTAATCCTTATGTTTAAGTTCGGGGTATTTCAGGGACCAAAAAAATGCTTGATGTCAGAGAAATCAATATGGTCAAAATTAGAGAGAAGAGAACGCGCTTAGCCACTCGCGCCTCTTCCCCCCTCCCTTGGGCTGTTCCCCAGCTACCGATAGCAGTAAATTCACCTAGTTCTCCCCTGAGCTCGACCGGAATGATAGTCTGCAACCCCGTGGAGCGTTGGAACAGCGTCTTCTCCTCTCAGAGTGTAAAGTTTTTGGCATGCACGTCACCTCGGCTTTCAATGCCGCCGAGTTCCAAGGAAGAGCTGCCAGGAGATCCTTCCTCCTCACCTCTCTCCGTGCCTGCAGCAGAAGATCCTAAATCTTCAGATGGTAGCTTCTCCCCTTCTCAGGTATGTACTGACTCTTCTTCTGTAGAAAAAAATATCCTGCTTGTCCCTCCGGACTGTCTAGTTAAAGCGTTAAAGAAAGTTAGGATTTTCTCAGTAGTCCCGAATTCGTTCTGCTCTTCATGCCCTAGGAACAAAAAACCCCTAATCAGCCTCTTATTCCAAAAAATTCCCCCGTCTTTCGTCTCTGCACCGCCGATGGACTCCATCATTGCAAACTACTCTCGCCTTCGTTTGCACCCGGCGGAATCCAACCTCATCGATGAAACTTCCCTGTCCAACTCCCAACCCACCCAGATTTCCAAAAAGCCTTGTTTGCCCATTTGGAGCCCTAATCGTGTTGTTCCAAAAGTTCTCCAAAACGTGCTCTCTCACATTTGGAAAACCAAACCCGGGTTTAGGGTCACTGAGATCAATAGCAATAGATTTACTCTTCAATTCTCTAGTGAAGCGGAGATGAAGAGCATTCTGGAGAATGGCCCTTGGCACTTCCAAAACAGGCTCCTTGTCGTTGCCAATATAAATCCGAATCTGAATTTGGTGGAGCATGATACGACTTCGGTCAAAGTCTGGGTAGGTATTCATAAACTACCTATGGCATTTTTTAACAAACAGTCGGCTATGCTACTTGCTAACTGCATTGGAAAATTGTTGAGTGTCAAGAGAGAATTAATCCTCTGATGACTAAAATTCTGAGAGTCAAAGTGGAAATCAAGCTTGCGGACCCTCTCTGCCGTATGCTGATTGTGAAAACTGCCCAAGGAAATAGGGTGTGTAGACTATCTTACAAAAATATCCCAGGTATGTGCTTTAGATGTGGAAGAATTACTCATATCATGACCAACTGTGTGTATCCAAAGGAAACAGAAAATGCTCAAGAAAAATTTGGACCTTGGATTAGATCTGAATATGCTGCTGCTCTTGCGGAGGTTAATGATTTTGAGTTGGTTAAGCAATGGAAGGAGGAAGGAGCTTTAGATAGTCTTACAACTATGGTCACGCAATCTGAGCTTGCTTCTGTTTCTAATCCAAGTGTGGTCAATGTGGACTTGACCTTAGCTACTCTTCCAGTGGAAACTCCCCCTTCTTCTGCAATTCCCCCGGGGTCTTTCAGCCAGATGAAAAAATCCCAATCTCTTCTTGCTTCAGTCAGCTCTCTAATGGATCCAAAAATTGACCCACCCCCTAGTTTTCTTGTGTCAAGCCTCCCTGGCACCTCAATCCTTTCCTCCAATGAAACAAACCCTTTTGCTCTCCCAGTCACATTTCCTATTGCTATCCAAATCCTCCTAGAGAAGATGTTAACCAATCTGTCTGGGGCAAAGCTATCTCCAACTTCAACAAAGATTTCAACAAAAACCCCAATCATCTGTCTTCCCCTATGGAAGTCTATAATTCTTCTATAGCCATGATTATTAAGGAAGATGCTAATAGCCCGGCCATAACCTTGCCTAACCCTGAATCTTTACACCCTGAGCTGTTCAAGTCTGAGTGTATCCAAATCCAATTTCCTCTACCTCCAAGGGCAAAGCTAAGATGTTCCCTGATATTAGTCTCAGTCCCAGGCACTCTAAGAGTTTCAAAACAAAAAAAAAGGAAAACCTTTGGTATCAGTCCACTGATGATCAGCTCATCTCATTCTCTAGATGAGCTAGAGGAGACAGACTACTATGAGGCTATCCAAGAAAGGGCAGACCCTGAGCAGGATCAGGGCTGCCTCCCAAAATGAGTTGCCTAATGCTTAACTACCGGGGGATGGGTCGCCCCTGTGCAGTAGATTGGGTTTCCTCCTTGCTCAAGGAACATAAACCAAATCTAGTTTTTCTTATGGAGACCCATAAATCAGATGTAGATATGGAGGTAATCTTTAAGAAATGGAGAAGGTATGTCGGTTGGCCAGTCAGTAACATTGGGAGAAGTGGGGGTCTCCTTCTCTTATGGTCAAAGGAGTCAGTCGTCAACATCATCAACCACTCTCCTCACCATATCTCAACTGAAGTCCAACTTCCAGGTATGACCCCTTCTATTTACTGGTTTTTATGGGTGGGCCAATTGGCACCTTAAACAGTATTCTTGGAAACTTATTAGAACCCTTAGTGCCTGTAGCTCCAAACCCTGGATTATAGGAGGAGATTTTAATCAGATTTTGTTTGAGAGTGAAAAGAAAGGTGGGAGATTAAGAGGTGATGAGCATATGGAGCCTTTTAGGGAGGATATTGATCATAGTGGGCTGGTTGACCTAGGCTTTGTGGGTTTTCCATTTACCTTCACAAACTGTCAACCAGAACCTTTTACCCAAGTAAGTAGATTGGACAGAGTCTTTGCAAATCAAACCATCCTTTCCATGTTCCCAGCCATTTCAGTCCACCACTTACCTAGGGAATGCTCTGATCATTGCCCCATTCTGTTGAAACTCTTGGGTAGCCACAAAAAGCCAAAAAAATCTTTAGGTTTGAGAATGTCTGGGCTTTGGATAGGAGATGTAAAGATATTGTTGAAGCTATTTGGGGTGTGTCGAGTGGGGACCTCATGACTAAATTTGCCCTTTGTAAAAAAGATTGTTAGAGTGGAATGGCTGGTCTTTTCATAAAATAAACCAAAAACTAAGGCTTAAAAGGAAAGAGCTTGATATCATCTCCACGGGTTTCCAGAATGACTGGGCCATAGCTAACAGAAAGAGACTGCTGTTGGAAATTGAACTCCTGCTGCTTAAAGAAGAAACCAAATGGAAGCAAAGATCCAGAGATAGATGGATTAAAGAGGGGATAAGAATACCTCTTACTTTCACAGTAAGGCCTCCATTAACAGTCGTAGGAATGAGATTTTCTGTCTCCAGGATCCCAATGGTGACATGAAGTTTGAGTGGGCTGAACTGGATAATATAGCCCCCGGTTATTTTGAGGAACTCTTTCAGGAATCTCCAGGTAGAAACATGGACCATTTCATAGGTCAGTGCTCTGGTATCCTTCCTCCTGAGTGCTCTGATAAGCTAGAGAAACCTTACAACAGAGAAGAAATAGTTAAAGCTGCTAAGCAATTAGGGATCAGCAAAGCACCAGGGCCTGATGGGTTTAATGGTGTATTTTTCAAATGCTTTTGGTCTGATGTTGGTGAGCAGGTAATAGGAACTGTTCTGAACATCTTATTAGGCAATCCCTCCCCCTAAACCTAAATAAATACCATATTGCCCTTATCCCAAAAGAAAAAGGTGCCACTTCTATCTCAAAATTCAGGCCTATTGCCTTGTGTAACTTTGTCTACAAGATTGCCACCAAAGTCTTAGCCAATCGGATTCAAGATATCCTCCCTTGCATTATTTCCCTTAACCAATCTGGCTTTGTTAAAGATAGGCTGCTCACAGACAATGTCATTCTAGCTAGGGAGCTCCATCATAAAATAGAAAAGTTTATGGCTAAGAAGAAAGGCTTGTTCTCCTGTAAAATTGATCTGAGCAAAGCATATGATAGACTTAGCTGGGATTTTCTGAATAACATCATTGGAGCTATGGGTTTCCCAGATAATTGGAGAAACCCAATTATGAATTGTGTGACTTCGGTGGAGGGGTCTATTATTATTAATGGGGCCCCAGGAAAAACATTTACCCAAAAGAGAGGTATTAGACAGGGTGACCCCATCTCCCCCTTTCTGTTCATTATTGCCCAAGAAGCCCTTTCCAGAGTTCTCAATAAGGCCATGACAGATTTGTCCTATGAGGGTATCCAACTTGCCAAAAATGCCCCGTTTATATCCCACCTTACCTTTGCTGATGACATCATTTTCTATGGGAAAGCTAACTCACAAAATGTCCAGACCCTGGCCAATACTGTAACGCCCCGGTTTACCACCACCACTATACTTAGCCATTTTTTCCTTTCTTTGAGACATGCCATAACCGAAGTAACAACATATACGTTAGCTTATATTATACATGCATCAGTCTTTACAAAAGGTCCCCTACTACCACCACCGGGGGTTACTGCCACACTTGCTAAAAGCTAGCAAGTGTAAGGCTACATACCACCACCACCCCTACGTTAGCTTATCTTACATCGCTATTCTATTACCAAAAGAGTGACACAACCAACCCGTCACTTACACCTTAGTACCAAAATAGCCCCTTCCCAACCAACTGCCAAGTTAGCTCCTACTCCTATTTTACACCAAAATATGAAGGGGTATCAAAATATTATCACATATCTAGTGCCTAACAAGGGACCACTTCCATATACTCGTAAATAGTGGAAACATCATGAGTAATGGAATGCCTGCTGCCATTCTTCGGGTGCCTGAATCCTTGTATCTTCTTATTCCACTCCTCGAACACTATCTCGGTGACCCCAGGCTGAATACATCTACGATAGGTGATAAACATGAAAAATATAGAAGGTGTCGGTGGTCTCATCCTCAGTGCAGAAGAGATGACCATCCCAGTTACCCTGTACTCACAGAATCCATACACACACAAGAGAATACAAACAAATAAAATCAGTAAAAACTGAGTAACACTACCACACCCCATAAAAACTTATTTTCTCTTTAAAAACCTTTGTTGCGTGTAAATAATAACATTCATAGGGCATAGCAGCTCAGAAAAGATCACACACCATTTACCTGTACCATGAACCATCAAGAGATAAATAATATCATACACAAGATATTTCCAAATGAAGTCCACCACCACCCACCCTATGTCCTTAAGTGTGCACACCCTCCTATTGAAAACTTCTGCCCAATAGGAGTAGATCATAGTGGTAGCTCCAATTCATTAGTAGGAGCTTATATTGTTGCCAGAACATTGGCTTGGCCTTAAAGGCTCTCAAAAGAGGCATAGCCTTAGGATAACCATGTTATCAACATCACACAGTACTTGCCACCACCATAAGAGATCATCCTTAAACACACTAACAACCATGAGTAAGATATCATAAACAAGCTTAAACACAAGCAACACAAGTAGTAATTCACACATCAAGCTCACACACTTGTAAAATCACCTTGATAACACCATAAAATACCATTTAAGCTTCACTAAATCATAGAATCAAACAATTTCCAAGAAACCACCTTAGAAAGCTTAAAAACTCATTTTTGACCAAAATCACTTCTTACCAACTTAAATATCTTCCCAAAAATGTATCGGCCTAAAATATTAACCATGTTCCTAGATCCATAACACAAGTATCCCCACAAAATTTCAACTCAAGATGAGTTCGGGAACTCATTTAACTACTCAGAAATGCTTAAAACACATTTTCTCATTTCTAGCTTCCTTACCATGTCTAACCGACTTAAATAACTCCATTCAACTTTATTTTTCTACCACAACCATATGTTCACTATTCAAGACAACCCTCAAAATTTCAGATCAAAACCATGTCGGAAACTCATCTAACAATTTTCTAAAGCTTAAAGCTCATTTTTCCCCATTTTCAAAGTTCCTTAGGTTTTTCCTACCTCCCAACCATATTTCGACTTTATTTTCTAGGATAATCACTAAGTCTCCATCCCAAGTTTACTGTTAAAATTTTAAGAAAATAGGATAAGGGATTCGTAGGTAACCTAGTAAAAAGACTAAAGAAAGAAAATAAGCTTTAAAGGAGAAATTGATGTGCATAGATGTTACCTGTCCTCTCCTAGCCATTTTGGTGTTCTTCTACCTTGATTAGATGAGATTGAACTCAAAATCCCTCTAACAAAGTCGCCCACCTTGGAGTTTGGCTTCCTCTCCTTGAACTTGCCTTTTTCCTTGATTTTAGCTAAGTTACCACCTTAAATTTGTATTTCTAATGGGAGAGTGTTGTTGCCTAAGCTCCAGTGGTGTTTCCTAGCTTGAGAGTGACAGAGTAAGTGAAGAAGAATGGTCACCTTGCTCATCTCCCATGGCCGACTTCACCCCCTCCTATTTATACTAAATTTCATCCTTATCTTTAAACTTGTAATCATTATTTCTAGAATTCTCCTAACCCATTGATTTGTGCCAAGTGTCCAAAATTAACCCCAACCATTGATATGTAACCGCCTTTAATTGGATAATGAGGGAGCAAGTTGGATTTGTAATCATTAGCAAATAGTAAGGAGGTTATGAATAGTAAGGAGGTTGTGAATAATAACCGAGATATTTTCTTCTCCTTCCTTGTGATATTTTTGGCCACCACCATAGGCCATGTTTGGCTTGAGATTTTCATGCCACTCTCTCTCCACCTCCACCTCCCGACCATTTTTTAGTTTCACGGTATTAAGGCTAATATGTAGGTATGTTAATACTAGTATGGGTTATCAAGGATCAGGAATTTCCTCGGGTCACTTCTGAGCTCTTCCGAAGCCTCGTTTGCCTAGAACCACTAAATACAGAAAAATGTAACTAGATTGTCTTATATTAAAAGAAGAAAGGTATGATTGTTTCTTACCTCAAAACACTCTTAATAGTATCTAACACACTTCCTAAGGTTGATAACCACTCTCAGTTCTTGAGGAATTTAGTAATTTTCAGGAATTTCAGGAATCCTGTGAAACTAAGGTTTACCGGGTGATTTTCGGAAAACTAGGGTTTCTAATGTTCACCATGCACTACCAACTAATTAGAAACTTCTCCATCCTTAGAAATTAGGGTTTCCTAAGGTTTAAGTTAGGTAAGGCCCTAATCACAGTTTAAGAATATGGGGTATTACATCCTCGCCCCTTAAACAAAGCTTCGTCCCCGAAGCTCAATTCATCATACCAAACAATACATTCACATACCCCTAGAAATTAAAACAATAATTCTCAGTTAGCTTCACCAACCACAAATGATTCAGCAACATCACCCAAAACCTAAGACATACCAATTCCATCCATCACAATTCAACGATACCACCTATATAAAATCATTAAGAAAACAACTCCTATCATAAAATAAACATTCAAGTATTACCAACCATTCCTAGCACCAACAAACATTCACAAATACTAATAAACATTCACCACTTACCATACGACTCTCCCCCCCCTTAAAAAAAGTTTCTCCTGAAACTTTAATTGCAAACCTTAATCAAAGAGTTCTGGATGTTGAGCTCTCATCTTGCTTTCTAGTTCCCATGTAGCTTCTTGAACTCCATGATGAGTCCATAAAACTTTAACCAAATCTACAGACTTCCCTCCGGTCACCCTTGTTTTACGATCCAAAATTTTAATTGGATGTTCTTCATAAGTCAAATTAGGTGCAACTTCCACTTCGTTCGGTTGCAACACATGTGACTCGTCTGGAACATATCGCTTCAATTGTGATACGTGGAACACATTATGAATCCTTTCCAAATTCATTGGCAAAGCTAAACGATAAGCTAAATTTCTAACCTTTTTCAACACTTCATACGGACCGACATACTTAGGAGCAAGTTTTCCCTTTTTGCCAAATCGTACCACGCTCTTAGTGGGTGAAACCTTCAGGAATACCTTATCTCCCACATTGAATTCAACTGGCCTTCTATGTAAATCAGCATAAGACTTTTTCTGATCTTGTGCGGCTTTCAACTTCTGTCGAATATTCCTAACTTGATGAGCCATCTCCTCTGTCAACTCGGGCCCTATCATGACTGGCTCCCGAGTATCATTCCAACATAACGGAGTACGACACTTCCTACCATATAAAGCTTCATAAAGGGCCATATGGATACTTGAGTGGTAACTGTTATTGTAAGAAAATTTAATCAAGTGCAACTTGTCCATAACCCTTGATAATCCATCGCACAAGGCCGCAACATATCAACCAAAGTTTGGATAGTTCTCTCCGTCTGCCCATCGGTCTATGGGTGGTAAGTTGTACTAAGATGCAATTTTGTTCCCATGGCCTTTTGGAATTGCTGCCAAAATCTTGAGATAAACCTAGAATCTCTATCCGAAATAATTTCCACTGGGACTCCATGATATTTAACCACATTTTTAATATACGCTTCCACCAGCTGTTCCATAAACCAAGTACTTTTCATTGGAATCAATCTAGTAGTCTTAGTCAATCGATCTACGATCACCCAAATCTGATCCATCCCTCCTCTAGTCGGTGGTAATCCCACTATAAAGTCCATAGATATCGATTCCCATTTCCACATGGGTATATCCAATGGTTGCAACATGCCTCCGACTTTATTGTGCTCGAACTTAACTTTTTGACATGTTAAGCACTTCGACACATGTTCAGCTATCTCCTTTTTCATGCCTGGCCATCAAAAACTTTTCTTCAAATCTCTATACAACTTGTTTCCTCCCGGATGTATGGAATATGCAGAGTTATGAGCTTCCTGCATCAACTTCCTTTTAATATCGCCACATGAATTTGGTACACACCATCTCCCAAGAAATCTCAAACTACCATCGTCATAAATCTTAAAATCTGAGGCTTCTTCTTTTTCCACTTTTTCCGTTATTTTCCGTAGTTTCTCATCCTCTTGCTGATGATGCAAAATTTCCTTGTAAATGTCGAGGAATGCGTTCATACTAGCCAAAATTTATCTACCCACCTCCCCCATCGTTACCACCTCGAGGTTCAACCTTTTGAAATCTTGTACCAATTCATCATGTAATATCCAATTAGCTTCTCCCTCGTGACTCCTTTTCCGACTTAAGGCATCTGCCACCACATTGGCTTTGCCTTCATGATATAAGATCTCCAGGTCATAATCTTTAATAAGTTCCAACCATCTTCTTTGCCTCATATTAAGCTCTTTTTGAGTGAAAATATATTTCAAGCTCTTGTGATCCGTGTAAATTTTGCACGAAGTTCCATACAAATAATGCCTCCCAATTTTCAAGGCAAAAACTAAAGCTGCAAGTTCCAAATCATAAGTTGGGTACCTCGTCTCATAGCTTTTCAACTGTCGAGAAGCATAGGCAATAACCTTGCCATTTTGCATCAACCAACATCCTAATCCATATTTAGACGCATCACTATATACTTCGAAACCTTCTGTACCACAGGGCAATGCAAGAATTGGTGTTGTGGCTAACTTCTCCTTCAAAATCTGGAAAGCTTTTTCACAATCTTCATCCCACTTATAACGCACTTCCTTTTTCATCAGATTTGTAAGCGGTCTTACAATTTTAGCGAAATCTTGAACAAACTTCCTATAATATCCAGCTAACCCAAGAAAACTTCGAACTTCTCGAACACTCATTGGCCTGGGCAAATCCTTAACAGCCTGAATTTTAACCGGATCAACCGAAATTCCATCTCGGGTTACAACATGTCCTAAAAACGATACTTCCTTGAGCCAAACATCACACTTAGATAATTTGGCGTACAGTTTCTTCTCCCTTAAAACTTATAGAACTTGCCGCAGATGATCAGCATGTTGTTACTCATCCTTCGAGTATACCAATATGTCATCAATAAATACCACTACAAACTTATCAAGGAATTGGCTGAAAACCCGATTCATTAAATCCATAAATACTGCCGGTGCATTTGTTAGCCCAAATGGCATAACCACATACTCATAATGACCATACCTTATTCGAAAGGCTGTCTTGGGTATATCCTTCTCTGCTATCTTTAACTGATGACAGCCTGATCTTAAATCAATCTTAGAAAATACTTTAGCTCCTTGTAGTTGGTCGAACAAGTCATCAATCCTAGGCAAGGGATATTTACTCTTGATTGTGACGTTATTCAACTCCCTATAATCAATGCAAAGACACAAACTTCCATCCTTCTTCCTTACAAACAATACTGGGGCTCCCCACGGAGAAGCACTCGGTCGTATGTAACCTTTTTCCAAAAGTTCTCCAACTGTTTCTTTAGCTCCTTCATCTCATTTGGGGCCATTCTATAAGGATGCTTAGAAATTGGAGTTGTTCCTGGTACTAAATCAATAGTGAACTCAATCTCACGGTCGGGTGGAAGTCCAGGAATTTCTTCTGGAAAAACATCCGGAAACTCCCTGACCACTGGAAGATCCTCTAGTGCGGATGACTTCTGTTCTAGCGCTGATTTTTCCTCTTGAACATAACACATAAAAGCTTGCTCTCCTTTTCGCAACTCCTTTAAGAACTTTAAGGCAGGTATGACCTTTACCCTTTGTTTAGCTCCTTCACATGTGTATGACACTCTTTTCCCTTTCTTCCCACATAAGCTAATATTTTGTTTCTCACAATCTATGTGTCCCTTGTGCTTACTCAACTAATCCATCCCCAAGATTATATCAAAATCTTTCAAATCAAACTCTATCATATCCATCTCAAATTCTCTACCCTCTATGGTTATTTTTACTCCTTCCATCTTTCTAGTGCATCCTACCACTCTTCCCGTAGGTGTAGAAATAGAAATTTCAACTTCTATATCGGGGACTACTCCTACTTTTTTCAAGAACTCAGAGGATATAAAAGAACATGTTGCACCAGAGTCAAACAATACTTTAGCACTAGTTCCAAGAACTGGAAAAGTACCTGTAATGACGTCCCCTTCTTGTTGAGATTCAGCCTCCGTCTTGCTGATTATGTTGATATACCCCTGATTCTTATAGTCTCCTCCCTGGGTACTTCCACTCCCATATTGTATTTGTTTCCCCTGATTATTCCCTTGCCCACTCATGTTACCTCTTGGGCCATTATAATTATTCCTCTGTCCATTTGGATTATTTTGTTGTACTCCGCCTTGGTTGTCACGATTGCTCTGGTTGTTGAAATTCCTAGTTGTAGCAGGTCTGGCTACTTGATCAGTACCTCCTTCCATCCTTCTCACCCTACACTCATAGGCCCTATGGCCTAACTTCCCACAGTTAAAACACTTCACCAACCTTCCTTCACAATCTTCACCCGGATGATTCCTTCCACATATCTTGTAATAAAAATATCTAGTTCCTTTATCATTGAATCGTCGTCCCGAGTAGTTGGGTCTGGCTCCCCCACTTGGTTTAACTTCTACTTTAGTCCTCTTATCAAAACTCTCAGCCTTACGTGACTCCATTCTCCTTTTCCGCCCCGTTTGTACTTCCTTCCTCCTCTGTTGTACTCTATAAAGATTAGCAGCTTTATCGTATGCCTCTTGTAAAGTACTTATAGTTATTATACTCAAAGCTTCATGTAAATCCCATTTTAACCCTTCCAAGAAACGTTGGACGTTAGCAGCCTCATCCGGTACCACATGTGGAGCAAATCTAGCAAGCTCCACGAACTTAGCATGATAAGTTTTAACATCATCTGTTCGCTGCCTCAATCCGGTAAGTTCCTGATATTTTTGCAACCTTATGTGCTCCGGATAAAATCTTTTCCTCATTGCATCTTTCAGCATATTCCATCCAAAACCAGGATTCCCCCCAAGTCTTTCCTCCTCCGCAGTTCACCACAGATCAGCCTCTCCTTTAAAATAAAATACTGCCCCACTTACCTTCTTTTCTTCAGGGCAATCAATGATATCGAATATTTTGTCAAACTCTGTGATCCATTCCTCCAGAATCACCGGATCTTCTTCTCCCGAATAAGTACTTGGTTTCATAGCTGCTATCCTTCGGGAGAAATCCTTGGGTGTTTCAGCTCTAGCCTCATGTTGCTCTAAGATTCTTCCCATGTTCAGTGTCAACTCTCTCAGTTCATCCATTTGTCCTCTCCCATCTCCATTACTCTGCCCTCTCCTCTCTCCATTATTCTACACACAGATATGTTAGTTGCAATACCATAAATAGTTAACTATAATCAACCAAGCACACAACACAAATATCACAGCAAATCACATTTTCAGAACCACATAGTTCTGTCTAGACTCCTAAACCTAAGTCTGGGTCACCTTGCTTCCCTAACTTTTCCTCCTACAAAACATGTAGCTCTGATACCACTCTGTAACGCCCCGGTTTACCACCACCACTATACTTAGCCATTTTTGTTTCCTTTCTTTGAGACATGCCATAACCGAAGTAACAACATATACGTTAGCTTATATTATACATGCATCAGTCTTTACAAAAGGTCCCCTACTACCACCACCGGGGGTTACCACCACACTTGCTAAGAGCTAGCAAGTGTAAGGCTACATACCACCACCACCCCTACGTTAGCTTATCTTACATCGCTATTCTATTACCAAAAGAGTGACACAACCAACCCGTCACTTACACCTTAGTACCAAAATAGCCCCTTCCCAGCCAACTGCCAAGTTAGCTCCTACTCCTATTTTACACCAAAATATGAAGGGGTATCAAAAGACTATCACATATCTAGTGCCTAACAAGGGACCACTTCCATATACTCGTAAATAGTGGAAACATCATGAGTAATGGAATGCCTGCTGCCATTCTCAGGGTGCCTGAATCCTTGTATCTTCTTATTCCACTCCTCGAACACTATCTCGGTGACCCCAGTCTAAATACATCTACGATAGGTGACAAATATGAAAAAATAGAAGGTGTCGGTGGTCTCATCCTCAGTGCAAAAGAGATGACCATCCCAGTTACCCTGTACTCACAGAATCCATACACACACAAGAGAATACAAACAAATAAAATCAGTAAAAACTGAGTAACACTACCACACCCCGTAAAAACCTATTTTCTCTTTAAAAATCTTTGTTGCGTGTAAATAATAACATTCATAGGGCGTAGCAGCTCAGAAAAGATCACACACCATTTACCTGTACCATGAACCATCAAGAGATAAATAATATCATACACAAGATATTTCCAAATGAAGTCAACCACCACCACCCACCCACCCTATGTCCTTAAGTGTGCACACCCCCTATTGAAAACTTCTGCCCAATAGGAGTAGATCATAGTGGCAGCTCCAATTCATTAGTAGGAGCTTATATTGTTGTCGGAACATCGGCTTGGCCTTAAAG
This sequence comes from Limonium bicolor, assembly GCA_023374045.1. Taxonomy (NCBI): domain Eukaryota; kingdom Viridiplantae; phylum Streptophyta; class Magnoliopsida; order Caryophyllales; family Plumbaginaceae; genus Limonium; species Limonium bicolor. Next base: position 285,852,314 of record CM041779.1, read on the forward strand.
GCTCTCACAAGAGGCATAGCCTTAGGATAACCATGTTATCAACATCACACAATACTGTCCACCACCAACATAAGAGATCATAATTAAACACACTTGCAACCATGAATAAGATATCATAAACAAGCTTAAACACAAGCAACACAAGTAGTAATTCACACATCAAGCTCACATACTTGTAAAATCACCTTGATAACACCATAAAAATACCACTTAAGCTTCACTAAATCAGAGAATCAAACAATTTCCAAGAAACCACCTTAGAAAGCTTAAGAACTCATTTTTGACCAAAATCACTTCTTACCAACTTAAATATCTTCCCAAAGGAGTTTCGGCCTAAAATATTAACCATGTTCCTACATCCACAACACAAGTATCCCCACAGAATTTCAACTCAATATGAGTTCAGTAACTCATTTAACTACTCAGAAATGCTTAAAACACATTTTCTCATTTCTAGCTTCCTTACCATGTCTAACGGAATTAAATAACTCCATTCGACTTGAGTTTTCTACCACAACCATATGTTCACTATTAAAGACAACCCTCAAAATTTCAGCTCAAAACCATGTCGGAAACTCATCTAACAAGTTTCTAAAGCTTAAAGCTCATTTTCCCCATTTTCAAAGTTCCTTAGGGTTTTCCTACCTCCCAACCATATTTAGACTTGATTTTCTAGGATAATCACTAAGTATCCATCCCAAGTTTACTGTTAAAATTTTAAGAAAATAGGATAAGGGATTCGTAGGTAACCTAGTAAAAAGACTTAAGAAAGAAAATAAGCTTTAAAGGAGCAATTGATGTGCATAAATGTTACATGTCCTCTCCTAGCCATTTTGGTGTTCTTCTACCTTGATTAGATGATGATTGAACTCAAAATCCCCTCTAACAAAGTCGCCCACCTTGGATTTTGGCTTCCTCTCCTTGAACTTGCCTTTTTTCCTTGATTTTAGCTAAGTTACCACCTTAAATTTGTATTTCTAATGGGAGAGTGTCGTTGCCTAAGCTCCAATGGTGTTTCCTAGCTTGATAGTGACAGGGTAAGTGAAGAATAATGGTCACCTTTCTCATCTCCCATGACCGACTTCACCCCCCTCATATTTATACTAAATTTCATCCTTATCTTTAAACTTGTAATCATTATTTCTAGAATTCTCCTAAGCCATTGATTTGTGCCAAGTGTCCAAAATTAACCCCAACCATTGATATGTAACCGCCTTTAATTGGATAAGGAGGGAGCAAGTTGGATTTGTAATCATTAGCAAATAGGAAGGAGGTTATGAATAGTAAGGAGGTTGTGACTAGTAACCGAGATATTTTCTTCTCCTTCCTTGTGATATTTTCGGCCACCACCATAGGCCATGTTTGGCTTGAGATTTTCATGGGTATTAAGGCTATATATGTAGGTATGTTAATACTAGTATGGGTTATCAAGTTTCAGGAATTTTCTCGGGTCACTTCTGAGCTCTTCCGAAGCCTCGTTTGCCTAGAACCACTAAATACAGAAAAATGTAACTAGATTGTCTTATATTAAAAGAAGAAAGGTATGATTGTTTCTTACCTCAAAACACTCTTAAAAGTATCTAACACACTTCTTAAGGTTGATAACCACTCTCAGTTCCTGAGGATGTTTGTAATTTTCGGGAATTTCAGGAATCCTGTGAAACTAAGGTTTACCGGGTGATTTCCGGAAAACTAGGGTTTCTAATGTTCACCATGCACTACCGACTAATTAGAACCTTCTTCATCCTTAGAAATTAGGGTTTCCTTAGGTTTACAGTTAGGTAAGGCCCTAATCACAGTTTAAGAATTTGGGGTATTACAAATACCCTAAATTCTTTCCTTGAAGCCTCTGGTCATCAAATCAATCAAGCCAAATCAGAGATTGTGTTTAGTAAAAAAATTCCTCATGCGCGTAAAGATGAGCTTGCCCATATCCTTAACGTGCATCAGGTGGGCTCTTTTTCGAAATACCTAGGCCTGTCCATTAAGGTAGAGAGAAACAAAAGAGAAACTTTTGGCTTCCTGTTGGAAAATCTCCAGAAGAAAGTTCATGGTTGGAACAGACCGGTTTCCCAAGCTGCTAGGTCAATCCTCACCATGACTGTCCTTCAAGCTATCCCAACTTTCATTATGTCCCTGTTCAAGCTTCCTGTTGGGATCATTGGGAAAATCAACTCTATTTGTGCCCAATTCTGGTGGGCTGGTTCAGAGAAAAAAAGGTGTATGCATTGGAAGAAGTGGAACAGTATCTGTTCTGACTCAGATCAGGGCGGTTTAGGATTCAGACAAATTGAAGCTTTTAATCAAGCCTTACTGGCCAAACAAGTCTGGCTTATTCTTAGCAATGACCACACCCTTGTGAGCAAGTCCCTTAAAGCCCTTTACTTTCCAAACTCTGGTATCCTTCAAGCAACCAAAGGCAAAAAAGACAACCAATCTGGTCTTCCCTCCTTTCTGCCATTGAGGTTATTAATCAGGGTGTGCTGAGAGTTATAGGGAATGGGGAGACTACTAGTATTTGGGATGATCCTTGGTTGATGAAAAATCTTCCATCCAAGCCTATCCCAAAGCTCCCAAAGAATGGCAACCTTTTCACTGTAAACCACTTGATGAATCAAGACAGAATGTCTTGGAATCAGACATTGATCGCCAATACCTTCCTCCAGATTGATCATCAACCTGCCCTCAACACTCCCATCAATAAAGACTCCAAAGATACTTGGACTTGGACTGGTACCAGATCTGGCATTTACACAGTCAAGTCAGGTTATACTAACATCATTCACAATTCCAAGTCAGGATCGGCCTCAGAACCTGCTACTTATTTTTCTGTCCTTAAAAAGAAGTTACACAATTCTCTTATTCCCCCTAGAGCCTACCTGTATGTGTGGAAATTTTTAAACAGAATTTCCCCTTGCTCAGGGAATATCTCAAGAAGAATTGGAGGCAGTAATGCATGTTTTCTATGCGGTCTCCCAGAAACTGATATTCATAGCATTTTCCAATGCTGGGCTTCAGTAGTTGTGTGGAAGAATATTATTGACACTAATGATCTTCCAGGAACAGGGGACAATGCGATTCAGGATTGGATTATTTCTAGATCCTTAGAGTGGGGGAAAAAGAAAATAGCAACCATGGCTAATAGGATGTGGGTGGTGTATGACGCCAGAAATAGAGTTAAACACAAACCGGAACTTCCTATTCTGGAATGTATTAACTCTAACTTGGCTTTTATAGAAGCTTTTTAATGGGAGAATATGATAAGCCGCAGACTTATCATATTTTATGCACTAGATTTAGTATTATATTTATCTAAATAAAGTTATATATGTGTTATTTATGCTTATTGTGTGTTAAAATATATTATTTGTACAGTCTTATGTTTTTATGAGTTTTCTGTGCAAGGAATGATTTTCTAGGCAAAAGTTAATTGAAGCCGGACTCCATGACGGGTTGTTTCTGCACGGCATAAGCACAGAACAGAAAAGAGGCCTTGCCGGACCTAATGCCGGGTAGATTCCATCCGGCATAAGTAAAGAGCACGGTTGACCAAGCGATAGCAGTTATTGACCGTTGGTGAAAAGGATGATGCCGGGTATCTTCTACCCGGCATATGCCCTGTTTCGCACGGAATTGACGGTTTCGACCGTTAGCAGTTGGGCGCATTTATCACGTGTGCCGGCTACTGGTGACCCGGCACGACGCCCGGCAACGACACAATTAATGCCTATAAATAGGCCGAGGAAGGCTACAAATTGACACACTTCAACACCATATTATACTTCATTCACATCTCAGTTTCTGCCCTATTCCAAGTGTTGGTGTCCAAGGAACATTTGCAAATCCATCTACGCAAGAGAAGAAGAAGACCTTGACGGGTTAAGGCTATTAACATTTCCTTCTCCCCCTTTGTATTCTCTTCTTGTAGTTGTGTGGATGGTGATGCAGAATCCTTGTTAGGTTTTGGTTAGGGATGACTTCCTTGTAAAACTCTTATGATCATTTATGGAATTTTCAAGTTTCTTAACCCGAGTTCTAATCCTCTTACAAGTAGAATGGAGTAGCTATTCATTCTCTTATCTCTAAGTCCTATTTGATGTTCACAAGACAAGAATAGGATAGATTAGGATTTTGGTAATCTTTAACATTGTCTTCTGCGCCTCAGCGGGAGCAAGACTTAAGGTTTAGGGTTAATCTCTTATTTCCCATTATTCTGTTGTATTCGCGGCATTGGCTATGCACGATGCAAGTATGAATATTGAGTTCCTTTTGTCAGATCCGAATCTGGAAGTGTTGTTTACGAAATGTACTATGCCGGATGGCATGCCGGGTATAAGTTATCCGGCACGTTCAAGGCCAAGAATCTGCCGGGTAGCGAGGATCCGGCATCACATCCGGCATATGCATTTTGCGAGACCAAATCCTCTTTGGGACTTGCCACCCTTGATCATTGGTCATACGAACCTTTTGCATGATAATCTTCCCAAATCAAAGTTAGTTTATTTATTTATTTATTTAGTTTAGGATCACATTTTCAATTCCCCCCTTGTTATTATAGAATAGGCTTTTGCCCGGATTAGGACTAATTTTCTATAAGTCCCTTGGGTTCGATACTCTCGGTCGTAATATATTTACACTATACTCCGACCGGGTTTTTATTTTGCTACCCGTAGTAGAGTTGTAGGATTAGTTTATTATTTTATTCTTTTCATGATAATGCCAACATTGGCCTAGTCCACACTTGGACACTATGAGAAACCCAAGGGAAGGTACCCCTCGTTAACCAAAGACCACTAATGCGGTGATGATGTGAACCCTTAGAAAAGGCTTCCATCTACTATAACAATAAAACCACGCAATAGATATTGCCAAGGGATGATGGGATAAGGAAATGAGATTTCCAAACCATTACAACTTAAGGGAGTAAGCATACTCCATATACACCCAAACATATAGTGGACCATTGTGTAAACACCAACATAGCAAACCTTGTCATTAGACCTATGAGTGGAGACAAACCCCTCAACAAGAACTTTCATTATCAATGACAGAGTAAACTACACAGCTAGATCCTATCATTAGTGCTCAGCACTGGAAAGACAGTAATTGTCAAAACAATCAATGTGAATACACATTGAAAACCATGAATGACCAACAAAGAGAGCTAGTAACCCGATAAATTACTTCATCCATTGTCAACCAAGACACTTGGTAAATTGTATCACAAATGATGATAGAATGTGAGGTAAGCTAACCTACACATGAAACCTAATTGGGAACAGAACATCTCCACAATGGGAAGATGATAACGTGCAGTATTCTACGACAACCGTCATACACACGAACACTAGGAACCTCCTAGTGTATTTACACCATAAGGAAATGGTGCCAACGACAATGGCAATGAGTAAAGAGGAACTACCACAGTAACAGAAACAGTAAAAGCAATGTTGTACAATGAGTAAGAATACGGTGCGCAACAGGCGACCGCTATGAGGGAATAGTTAAGCAATAACACGGAGTATAAGTATGAGACGACACACAGAAATATTCTTTCCTATCACATAAGTGACTTACTGTCAAGCGTTTACGCCTCTGCACTCTGTATGACTGAGTGTTTTGGTATTGCACTGGTGCAGCTAATGATCTAATGGGATGGCTAGGAATATGGAGAATGTAAACCGTAGTAAATCCTCCTTTTCACCAACAGACATGGCAAGCCAATTAAGCAAGCTTAGCAACAACCGTGCGGCCTAAGGCCAAAGAAGCACGAAGAGTGCGAAACACACTAACAATCACAGATGTGAATTCCAATGGAATAAAAGGTGAAAGGAGACACAGGAAAGTCACTAGGACCGACGCATAGAAATGCAAGGTCATACAAGGAAAGAACACTTGTACTGAACCAGAAGAACTGGTATGATTTAAAAGCTAGTGACACCAGAGGAAGCACTACAACTAAGTAGTGACTTAACCTCGCCCGACAATAAGTCGAAGGAACTTAGTGAATAACCCTGGAAGCACGAATAGCATGTGCAGTAGATTACCAGAGAGCTGGTTAAAATCTTAAACTCATTGAGTTCGAACGCGGTAAAAGAATACCGAATTTGTTTAGTAAACCTTATTCACATAATAGATGGATAAGAAGGTGATGTATAGCACATTAATGATAATACGAAGGGTAAGTAACCCAAGTTATCAGGGTCGCGCAGCAGAAGCTAGTGGGCCCTAGCTAGGAGATTAATGTACCTAGTAAGCATAATACAATGGCTATTAATGTCTTGAAGCCAATTAGGCTAGAATCGAATTAAATATGAGTTAAATAAACTCATATAGGAACTCTTGGTGCAACGACTAAACCATTGGTACGGTTAAGACCCTTTGACCAGAGCATAGTATATAGTATACAGTAGTGAAGCTAAACGCTTCAGATTGCCCAAATTGATTAAACCAATGTTTAATAATAATAACATATGGTAGATTACGTGGGCGTAATCCCTTTTAAGGGGGGTAGAGCGAAAACCGCTTAATGTAAGTTTTATGAATAAAACACTTAAACCATAATGTGCATAGCACAAATGAGAACCAAATTGATGATTGGTACTACGTTAAATAAACATAAGTACTCATTCATATTGTAATTATGGTAATTAGGCATTAGACATGCAAATACCATATGAGGAGTATACCCATCTTGTAACATCAATGTAAGAGTATTAGTAAAAGAAAAGTAATGAGTAGTGGACGGAGCTCCACAAGTATTGTAACCTTTGAGAAGTAGTACAAAATGAATGAGGATAGTAGATGAATGAAGTTTATGAGTAGTGGAATCGTAAGTAAAATATTTGAAACAATTGAAGTCAACTAAATCTTATAAATGTAGTATTCCTTAGTTAGAATATAGGAGATGATGGTGAGTAATGGATGGAAGTAGTGAAGGTTGATGAAATGAGCATTAGGATTGAACCATGGAGCAAAGCATTTGGGAAGTAGAGTGAGGATGATTGATGGATTGATTCCATCCTTTGGAGATGTATGAATTCGTAATCACGACTAGAAAGAATAAAAAGATAGAAAATGAAAACAATTAAATTATTTGTTTGGTGAACCTGATGTGGGAAGTCGAACTTGATCCTGATCAGATCAAGGGAAACCGAACACAAATTGGGGTGAAAAGATAGTTCAACACTGATGCTGATCACATCAGGGTCGAATGATTCTTGAAGCTCCCCTTAAGTGGTCACAAAAATCACACATAGGATAGAAGTAATGTATATACATTGGACTTTGGAGTTATGTGTTTTAGAAAATTCTAATTGGTAGTAGTGAAGTATTTCTCTTAGACTGAAGGTTAAGAATTTGTGAGAAGCTTGTACTGGAGAAGATAGTAGTGTAGTATGTTGTATTATTCCAAAGGCAACATGATATAGAGGAGTCCTGTGTCGAGATGACCCGAGTGCCTATGGGATTGTGATGTGTATTGCATTGCTTTGGGGATAGCTTTGCACTGTATGTATGTATAAAGGTTGTAATGAGGAACCGGACGGTTGATAGTAATATGGATTGGAGTAATTATTGTACATTGGTATGGTATGGAAAGGAGAAACATTGAGTAATGAATTTGGGAATTGTAAGGAGGAGGAATGTATGGCTTCGGTATTAGGCAAGTATAAATGAGTAAGTATAGAAATCCCATAACCGCGAACAACTTTGAGGACAAAGTTCTTAAGGGGGGTAGATTGAAATACCCCGAACTTAAATATAGGGATTAAGATTAATCTAATACGTAATTAAAGGCCTAATGACGCCTAAGTAATATTGGTAAGTAAAAATAAATCCAAGAGAAATGAAGAAATGCTTAAAAAGCGAAAAACGCCAAATAAGCGTTAAATAACCATAGGAGGTATGAGACCTCAGTTAGCGTATTATAAGGATTCTAAAGGCTTAATTAAGTCTAAATAAAAATGAGGGAACAAATCCCGAAGAAAACGGATCCTTAAAATGGATTAAAAGCACTAACGAACCTTAAAGCACGTTTTTCGAGGTAACCGGGAAAAACCTGTCTTTAAGCGGGTCAAATATACTCGTAACAATTTTGGTCAACCAAATAATCATTAATAAATATTAGTGAAGCTTTAGAACCGATAAAATCAATAAAACGAGAGGTTAGTAAAAACTGTCAAAAACGGGAAGTTGTGGGGTAGAAACATAAATAACACAAACTTATGTGTCCAATACTGTAAATAAAATTCTAAAACCCCCATGCTCTGTGTGTGTGTCCGATTTTACCTCTCCCTCACACACAATCTCCATTCTCTTTTTATTCACAAGAGACAAAAACATTAAAAAAAAAGCAAAAAGTAACATATTTACTCTCACACTCTCACATTTCTCTCTCTCCTATCCCCATTCTCTATTCTCTCTCACGTGAACCAGCACCCCCTCACTCTCTCTTTTCTCCTTTCTTCTTCCCCATGCGATTCCCATGGTGATTTGAGAGAAACCACACAAAACTCAACTTCTCTCCTTTGTAACTCCCTCAAACCTCTTCCAAAAATTATAAAAAGTATACCATTGGAATCCTCTCATCAAGAGCTACATTTCCATCCTTTCAAAATTCGAAAACCAACACTTTCGTTTTTATGGGTATACCCCATTTGGAGCTTCAAGACCACCATTAGAGTCACCTTGTTCTCCTTGTTCTTTTGAGGTAAAAATCTCTTTAAAACTCCATTGTTTTTCTAGCCTTAAAGGCAAAACGAATTTGAGCTAAACCCTTGTTTGGTTTCCTTATATCCTAGCCGATTTTGGCATCTTGGTGGAGTTGGAAACTTTGTTCTTGAACCACTCCAAGCTTCATTTACACCCTTGCAAGGTAATGAGAATTCTAAACCCTAAAACCTACTTAAAGTTTAAGAATAGCTAGGGTTAGTTTTAGTGTATTGAAATGTGTATGTATATGGGTTGTAGATTAGAGAATTTGTGTTGCTAAACCGGTGGAGAAAGAGGAAAAGAAGAAGCAAGAGGAAGAAAAGAAATTAGAAGAGAAACAAGGTAAGGATACTCACCTTTGTGTAGCCTTGTATATGTATGGATGTAACAGATTTTTTAGAAGTTTGAAATGAGTAATGGAAATGGTATTGTGTAGTAATGTCTTGTGTAGTATTGGTAAATGTGTATGGGAGCTTGTATATTGATGTTGTGTATAAACAGGTGAGATGATGTTAATGTGTGAGAGAAAGCATGTGGAGAATGTTAATAATATAGGGGAGACTATGTCAAATTTTATCTAGGAATTTGAGGACTTAAGTGTTCAAGATGAGAAAACAACCTAGGTAGTGACTAGGTGTTTGTGGAGAGTATAATGGGAGCGTTTAGTAGCTTGTAACAGATTTGGGGGTGATTTGTTAATGGGTTGCAACTAGGAAGTGAATGGATGTATTTTGGCTACTAGGGGTAGCATTAGTCGAGGAAGTAATGGAGGAAATAAGAACCCAAAAATCTGCAACAAAGTGTATAGAGATACATTGGAGGAGTTAGGAAGAGTTAGTGTGGAGGAATTGATGACAAGAGTGTTGGACTTGGGTATAAATATGGTAGTGGCTTGGGAATGAATTGGAGGGTAAGGTAATACTTTGTAGGCTTTGGAAATGGCATTGGGAGATGAGAATATACATGGGGGAAATAGGAGCAAAAATCTGTAGCATTGGAGGATGAAAAACTGTTGTAAGTGTGGAAGGGAAGTGATGAAATTGAGTAAGTGGATTGATGGATTTAGTAAAGCATTTGGTGGATGAACTAAGGCAATTTGAAGGGCCTAGGTAGTGTTTAAACATGTGAGATTACATGTAAGAAGATTGGAGAAACAATGGGTAAAGTATGGGACTGAAAACAGAAGTAAAAATGCAAATACTGGGCCGGACCGAACTTGCGACCGGACTTGCAAGTTCGGTCGAGCCCAGATTTACAAAGACGGGAAAGCTTCTGGAATCGACCGGACTTGCGACCGGACTTGCAAGTTCGGTCGGACCAGAAAAATTCTCCCGTCTGTAACCTACTGGAATCGACCGGACTTGCGACCGGACATGCAAGTTCGGTCGGCCAGAAAAATTTCCGTCGAGTAAGCTACTGGAATGGACCGACCTTGCGACCGGACTTGCAAGGTCGGTCGGGCTAAAATTTTTCCGTTAAGTAACTTACTGGAATGGACCGACTTGGGACCGGACTTGCAAGGTCGGTCGGCCCTGGAATTTTCACCCGATGTAACCTACTGACTCGGACCGAACTTGCAAGGTCGGTCGCAAGTTCGGTCGGGTCAAAACTTACAAAAAAAAAACTATAAGACTATGGTTAGTACATTTATGTATGTATATGTATACCCACCTATACATACGTGCATATATGTGTAAGTAAACCATTGTTAAGTAATTAAGAGTAAGTAAATAAAATGTAAGTATAGGGATGTGAAGACCTAGTAAGTATGAGTTAGGAAGCGTAAGGATAACCGAATTAAGTTAATGATAGTTAGATTAATTATTCGGTTGTATGTATATCATAGGATTTGAATTGTGAATACCGGAGGAACGTTGGGATACAAGTACAACGGTGAAAGGTATGATTTCTTCATGCCCTGTATCCTAATCTGGTTACCCCGATTTGTGTGCTTATTTGATCACCTAATAAGATAAATGCATGAATCGGACTATATTGCACCTACTTGTGCTTGTTTACATTGTTCTTGATATTCGTCTTGAACAATAGTTTGTATAATTCATGAAACATATGAATGATGATGAAGTGTATCATACTTGTAGTGTACTTGTATATTGTAATGTATTTGTATGTAAGTGTATATGGGTATTGTATTATTGTGGCTTGGATGTTGACTTGTACTAATTCCTAACTATCTAACTCCTAACTTAAGTGAGTAAATTGGAATGAGTACAAGTCCGATATAGCTTCGGCCACGCGTGAGGATGCGGAGTCACGAGAGGTTGGCTGCAAATCCTGACTCTTAAACTGGTCCGCGGCCCAAATCCCTTAAATGGGTAGCATCCCGGATTGGTGAGTCAAGTAAATCCCGGAGGTGGGACGGTGTAGTCCCCAGGGCCGGAGGTCCCGACGACTTAACTTGAGTAAGAGTAAGAGTAAGTAAGTATGGATCCGTAAGTATGTATGAGTATGTATGCGTAAGTATGAGGTAACGAGTAAAAGAGTAATCTCCACCCGATTAACCCGGGTGGACCAATGAAGCTAACAATATTGTATATTGTGCATGAGATGTGTATGTGTAATTCGGAAAGAGGTAAGTATGTATCGATTGGGTTATACTGTATTCCTTGTATGAAATGAATTGTATGTATGTACGCTGTGTGGGTATTATTGTATCGTGTATAAGAGCATGTATGCATGTATGTTTGTATGAAAACGAACCGCATGTATTCGACCAAGTGGTCGGCGTACCCTCACTAGTACGCGGGGTATGCGGTTATCATGCTCGGCGAAAGCTGACCCCTTCGGGGGACATTTTTTAGTGTGCAGGTACCCGAAGCGAATATGGTCAAGGAAGAGACCGGAGGCACGCCCTTATAATTAGGAGTAAGTAGTTTGTGAGGATCGGGTAGTAAGTAGTCTCGTAGTGAGTACGTATGAACTTTGAAGAGATAGTATATTTGTATAAGGATCTTAGTAAACTCGGTATGTAGATTATATTGTATTGTACTTGGAGTATTGTATTGAATGGAGATTGTAGTAGCATTTGGTAAATGGAGAATGCATTGTAGATTTGTAGTACTCAGGATTCTAGTCCATCAGACCGATGCTGTATGTAATAGGAGTAGCCTTGTTAGTCACGTGGGTGGCTAACGGCATTGTATCACCCAATGTATGTAAGTAGGTATCCGCTGCGTGCATCTGACGTGTAAGGAGATTGGACGGTAAGCATGTATTAATGGTAGGGGTGTTACAATTCAGCTCTATTTTTCAAGAGTTTCTGAATGTGGCCAAGACTCTCATCAATGGTTTTATGAATCAGCCCTATTTTGCAAGAGTTTCTGAATCAACCATGATTTTTTTTTTGCATTGAAGAACGGGGAATTTAGGAGAAAAATAAAAGGAAAAACTCTCTTTTCTTGCTTTTATTCAGAGGCACTTTTGCAACCTCAAGGAATATATTGCTTTTCCTTTAGAAGAAGATTTTTCTTTCTTTCTTTTTCTTCTTCTTCTTTCTTTTGCACAAAAACCCTTTTTAAGATTTTCACCCAAAAGATTTTTCACAATTTTGAAAAGAAAAGAAATAAATACCCAGAAGTATATAAGGAAAGAATTAGGAGCAAGATCATGTACTCATGTTAATAAAGAGAATCAAAAAGTTAAAAACAGGAATCTATAAGTCATTAAAGAGCTTACCTCTTGAGAGAACAAGCTTTTAGTCATTCCTAATCTTATCTCAATCAAAAACATGCAAAAAGTTTAGTAAAACATCGATAAAACTCACAACTTATGCATATTAATAAAAACTTATTTTTTTTAAGGGGGGTCCCTGCCCTACACTTGGCAGGAACACTGTCCCCAGTGTTCGAAAGAAAACGAATAAGTAAAACTTTTTTTTTGACAAACTTGAAACAACTATAATGAAAGCAATTTAAAAACAATAACATAAAATTAAAAGAGAAAAAATTAAATGATACGAAGGGCTCCCTATTTGATAGTGAAGGCGTGAGGAGGAACCGCCCTACACTTAGCCTTTTAGGCTATTTGGCATCCTTGGAGATCCTAGGTAGAATGGTGACCGAATTCGCATGCTCCCGTGGATTGGTTTGCGTTTGGGACGGGAGCTGACCTTGCTGTCGTGGTTGCGTCAGAAGTTGCTGTAAGTGCAACTGCAACGATTTGTGCTCCTTGCGAATGGTCGAGATCTCATTTTGAGTATCCTGGGTCTTGTTCATCAGGGCTGACATCATGTCACGAAGTTCAGCCATTTCAGCCTCTGATGATGATGCAGGGTGGGATGGTCTGAATTGCCTTGGACCTCCCTGGTAGCCGGCTTGATTCTGAAAGTTATGTGGGGGTTGGTTCCCCTGTTGCCATGGCTGCCGAAACCCTTGGTTACCCACATAATTCGCTTCCTCAACACTCTGAAAGTTGGGCATGTCAGGGCTTGGAGTGTGTGGTCGTGTACTAACCACGTTCGCCTGTTGAGGAAGTTGATTCATCGCTATTTGCTCCACCACTTTCTGTAGAGCACTAACCTTCGTTGACGTCTGGGCATTGCTCTCCAACAACTGCTCATGACTTTGCATTAATTTGGAAAATTTGGAGTCGCCCTCATCCACCTGATATAGACCAGCGGTACTGCCCCTTGTTCCACCGGTGGCCCATTCCCTAATCTCTTCGCAAAGAGATTCAACCCCACTAAGGAATTGATCTCCAGGCTTCTTTAATATGTCTGCACCAAGGGAGGATAAGATCATCGTCTTGCTTTGATTGACCAATCCTTTGTAAAACAACTGAGATAGTAGTTCCTTGGTGAGGCCGTGGTGTGGACATGTGCGAAGCAACCCTTTGAATCTGTCCCAAGTCTCACAGATGTTCTCCGAGCTAGGTTGTCTGAAGTTGTAAATGTCGGCGATCATCTCCAGGGTGCGACTAGGGGGCATGAATTTGTCATAAAATTTGGTTGCCATGTCCTCCCATGTGGTGATGGTACTGGGGGTTAGACTGTGGTACCACTTGCTGGCGTTCCCCGTAAGGCTATGGGGGAAGAGAGCAAGTCTGGCGTATTGGAGGACATTGTTTGTGGAGGTTAGGCTATTTGTGTGTTGCAAGAATTTGGTGATGTGGAGCAAGGCATCATCCGGGTTCGTACCATCGAACATACCCAATTCCTTTATGCATCGTATTTGATGATATGGCTTAAGTTTTTGCCATTCATCGTACTCGTTTTGTGGAAGGAGAGGAAGGTCGATTGCGGGCTTTTGGCCTTGGTTAGAAGGCCGGTTTATATTTCGGACGGTAGGTGTTGCCATTGGTGTAGGATCTGCTTCTTGTAGGGTTTGTTGTTGCCTTAAAGTTTGAAGCAGGGTTCTCTCGATCTCCGGATCAAAGTTGGCTAAATTTTCAGGAGTACTTGTTGACCGAAGAAGCATTCACCGTTTAAATATATGAGGAGCAATACATAACGTTATAATACTTTGTATTAATAAAAAAATAATATAATGACGTAATTAGACTTACGAAAATACAAGAAGAATTAAATTTTTGGTTATGTCGGATGGAGTGCCGGGTGCATCTTACCCGGCAGTGGACTTCCTCCACTAATGCCGGATGTATATAAACCGGCATGTTGCCCGGCGTGACCAAAAATCGAACATAACTTAATTAAAAGACATTGAAAGGTAAAGGATAATCAAAAAAATAAAAATAAGGGATTGTAAGGGATCATTCCTAACTGTCCCTACTATTTACGATAAAAAATACTGAGAGAATTTGAACATGCCGGGTGACATGCCGGATAAACCCTGTCCGGCATAGGACTTCCTTCGATAAGCCGGGTATAGTAAATCCGGCATAATACACGGCAAGTTCAAACTCGAAATCTAAATTAAAGAATCATAGTATAGGGACTATTAGGAGAGAGAAATAACGAATGGGAGTAAGCAAGAGTAAATTTAAATTGCCAAGAACTCAATACTGTAAGAAATTTTGAAAAACTTTGAATATGCCGGACACAATGCCGGGTAAAACATATCCGGCATCAGCCTTCCTCCGAGTTTGCCGGGTGACAGACGCCCGGCACTCCGCACGGCACATTCAAGTCTGCAAAACTAAGGGCGAAAATAAATTAAAGAATCAAAGAATCAAACAAATAAAAAATAGGGCGTTTTACCGAATTTAAGGACTTGGACTAATTCCAAGTCCCCGGCAACGGCGCCAATTTGCTAACAGAGAAATTGTTAGGATAAACTATATACATAAAAAGAATAAAATAATAAACTAATCCTACAACTCTACTACGGGTAGCAAAATAAAAACCCGGTCGGAGTATAGTGTAAATATATTACGACCGAGAGTATCGAACCCAAGGGACTTATAGAAAATTAGTCCTAATCCGGGCAAAAGCCTATTCTATAATAACAAGGGGGGAATTGAAAATGTGATCCTAAACTAAATAAATAAATAAACTAACTAACTTTGATTTGGGAAGATTATCAATGCAAAAGGTTCGTATGACCAATGATCAAGGGTGGCAAGTCTCAAAGAGGATTTGGTCTCGCAAAATGCATATGCTGGATGTGATGCCGGATCCTCGCTACCCGGCAGATTCATGGCCTTGAACGTGCCGGATAACTTATACCCGGCATGCCATCCGGCATAGTACATTTCGTAAACAACACTTCCAGATTCGGATCTGACAAAAGGAACTCAATATTCATACTTGCATCGTGCATAGCCAATGTCGCGAATACAAAGAATGGGAAATAAGAGATTAACCCTAAACCTTAAGTCTTGCTCCCGCTGAGGCGCAGAAGACAATGTTAAAGATTACCAAAATCCTAATCTATCCTATTCTTGTCTTGTGAACATCAAATAGGACTTAGAGATAAGAGAATGAATAGCTACTCCATTCTACTTGTAAGAGGATTAGAACTCGGGTTAAGAAACTTGAAAATTCCATAAATGATCATAAGAGTTTTACAAGGAAGTCATCCCTAACCAAAACCTAACAAGGATTCTACATCAGAATAATAACAAGCATCAAAAGATGATTGATGATCATCAAATCAAGCTGTCTAACAGAGAAATTCTTTTCTCTAATTACTGTAATAGAAGAATGGGTAATAATCTCATTTGTAGTGGAGTTTTCATTTTGCAATCGGGTGATCTGGATCTAGCTTTTAACAGGAAAACAAGGAGTGATGCCTTGGACTTCCAAGCAGAGATGGACACGATTCGCTATGGACTTCAGCAGGCGGTTCTTAGAAGTTTTTCGAAGATTTTGGTGTTGATCAACTCTGAGAGGACGATGAAGGTGATGACTTCCATCCTTGGAGTAAGACATGAAGACCCCCATTTGTATCCCCCTTTTGTTTCGATTCTCAAGAGTAGCTTGAGAATTAGGCTGTGTATGTGTAATGATGTACTAACAAACTTCCCGACAGTCTTAACTTCTAAATGTTGTAATTTAACTTTTGATTGGAAGCAGTGGGATTTGTCCATTGCTTCTACTAAACGTGTCCATGCTGCTAAGATGGAAATTAAGGTGCTAAAGCACCAGACTATGATGGAAGGGAGGGGCGGATCTGTTTTGTTTTGTGGCCCCTCCTAATATCTATATTATAAGATGGAAACATAGTTATCAAAAAAAAAAAAGAGATAATGGCTAAGGATAAGGATATAGGTAAGAAAGTATTGTTGGGAAGGAAAGTAGGTGTAGACAGACCTGTAAATTGTAATGTTATGGTTTTCTTATATTTTGTCACATTTTGAACGCTGGTCCGCTAAGTTTTTAAAAGGAAAATTAACAATCCCATCGTATAGTTGGAGGCCGGTTACATTTTGTGCACAGAAGCGAAACTTAATCGGCCCAAGTATATAAATTGCATCTCATTCCATTTGTCTGCGAATTAGTTTCGTTTCGTACTTGAGAAAATACACGGTGTGCAAATGAGGATTTACCTTTACATGATAGTATATTACACTTGTCAGGTTCCTACCCTTCTTTTGGTCAATTGTAACAAAGTAGTGACCCGCCATTGTTTTTCTTTTGTTCTTCCGTTTTACAATCTCCTGTTAACCACAAACGAATCATCTCCAACCCACCTGTGTTGAGCATTTTCCTTCTTTGGAACTGGAGGATGCACCAGAAGGAAAAAGAAGTTGGCTTCATGCGAGCAATCGACCCTCGCTTCATATGTTGTCACAACCAACTATATTGTTGGCTTCTACCTCTTCACCTTGGATGGACAACCAAATAAGCCATGCTTGATAGAAACTAACAATAAGGACTGTTAACAGTAGTTGGTAAAGCAGATAGCTGACCATGAATGACTAGCGTTAGAAGGGGCAAAGTGTTGGGGGGACGAGGAGTGTTAGAAGGCTCATGAATGACTATAGGCTACACGTGTCTAGGATTAAAATGTACATGTCAGACTAAAATTTGCCGTCTTGTTTGTGGTCCAACCAAGATTGTTTTCTCAATACCTCAGCTTCTCTAGCTATTTGAATATCAGAGGGCCAAAACATCTGGTACATAACTTTGCCAACAAACCGAGGGAGTAAAGCCAGAGTTATTATGAGCAAAATCGAGAGCCAGTATGTCGGAGATGCCGCAAGGTGATAAATTGTCCTGCAAAAAGACCATATATCTTAGACGAAAATACCAAGATATCAAGCAATAAAAACTTATACATAACAGAGGCGACAGTAAAGGATACCATACCAGTAATTCGGAAAGACCGGTATGGAATCTAAAACCACCATACATCCGTACGTGACAGTGATGGATCCCCATACAGCAGCATGGATAATTAATACCCAACGTTGAATGTCCATTGCCAAATGGATATTAACAAGTATTACAACCGCAATTGTCCACAAGCTTCCTAGGCTCCAGATATCAATGGTACTCTCTTTGTATATGAGAACAGGTATGAAGAATAGAACAAGACTCTGCCACAATGTGTCGAGCATTGTGATCCAGAAAAGCTGCAAATTATAGCTCTCTTGTCTATGCCCTGCACCGTACAGTTTTGGGCACTGGAGAAGAGTCCTGTGACTCAGGTCCTTGTCCAAAATACCAACAAAAATGGTGGGCACAGACGTATATATCACTGAATAGAATACACTGCTCCAATCTGTTAAAGCTGACGTGGTAGAGAAGGCAGTGAACAAAATATACCTGCACATACAGATAAAGTGATGATCAAAGAAGTAAACCCTTTCACAAGGAAACCATATTAAAATTGGGTTTCATGTTTGGAGGGGGATAAAAACTGGGGATTGGGAAGAACTTGACTTCAGGGGTCATACTGAAACCATACTGTATAAACACAACACGCCTAATACAAATCTCTCAACAGGAGGTAGCTATCAGAATAGATAAATTTAAATTGGAAAAGAATTCAGTTCAGCTCACAGAAACATATCTCACTAAATGAAACTAGTACTCCTCAAGACAGGCAGCTTGGATCCTTTTAGTGAATTTGAAAGGCGAGGAGAAGAATCTGATGCTACCATGAGCTAGTATCTTCTCATCTCCCCGACCTCACACAAGGGGTTCACAATTGACTATACATAGAAGACATCAACATATCTTAAATCTCCACACTGACAGCAATTAGACCGTCTCACTATAAATTGATGAAATCTCAAGACCATAATAGCATATGCACAGAGGTCTAGAAAGACAAGGTCAAGGCGTACCAGAATAACATATATACAAAAACGGCGTTTCTGTAGAAGTTGTAAAGAACCAAATAACCAACTCGCTGATAATTCCAGTGGCCATGGACTAGAAGCAATCTTTTCAAATATCTGAACTGTCCCATAGCAAAGTCAGATGCCATCACAGCCTGACGTCCTTCCTGGCCACAGATTCCAACACCAACATCAGCCATTTGTATCATTGAAACATCATTGGCCCCTGCACAGAATCAAATTAGTGGTTTGTTATGTGAACTATATAGGAAAAGGAAACATATAGCAGGAAGAGCATGGAACCAATCCACTTTGCAGCAAGCAGGAAAATAACTGATATTGTTCAAACGATCAACTTACCATCACCTACGGCTAGAGTCATATCATCTGTCCTACTCTTGATGAGATCAACAATACCAGCTTTTTGCAAAGGCGCAACACGGCAACAGAGCACAACCTTACATCGAGTTGCAATGGCAAATAGCTGCAAGCATTTGTCAAAATCAGCAACTAAGACCAAGCCTTACACAGATTTTAGCCTAAACCAATTTCATGAGGCATAAAGAATGAAAAAAAATTTTAGCCAGTGGCATAGTTAATAAGACCAAAGCTGGACTGCCGGAGCATGATAGAGTTGAAAACACTCAATAAAACAGATGATTTATACCTCTGATTCCAGCTCTTTCTCTAAGATGTGGACCAAACTACCACCATCGATTATGAGAGCAACATCAGTAGCTACATTCAGCTTGCCATGGTAGGGCATAGAACTCCTAGGCATTTGATGGTCAGGGATTTCAAGATTATCAGTCACATCATCTCTTTCCGCTGTCGTATCTTGACAATCATGACCTGATGATGTCTCAAAGTATTTGGATTTAGCCTCAGCTAACAGGTTCCGGCATTCATATTCTGAACTACCATTAATTATAATGTGCTGCATATCAACAGTCAAAAGTTTGCAGGAAATGCCAATAGATATAGCTGTTTCCTGCTTATCTCCAGTTAGGACCCAAACTTTAATGCCAGCTTCCCTCAAGGACTCAATAGCTTCAGGTACACCATCTTGTAATTTGTCTTCTATTCCAGTGGCTCCAAGCAATTTCAAGTTGCATTCTACAAGTGCTGCTGCTTGGCGAAGCTTAGTAGATCTATCAGTCAATGATGTGCTTGCATTCTCATAACTGTGTTGCCACTCTTCAAGTTCCAAATCGGTAAGGTTTCGAGCACCAAGAACAAGGGTTCGTAGACCAAGTGAAGAATACTGAGTTAGATGACCCTGTGTAACCATCCTCACATAATCCTCCTGCTCAGACCCTTTAGCCAAAATGCTAAACATTGAGGTATCAGCACCTTTGACCAATACCTTCACTGAATTGTCAGGAAACCTGATTACAACTGACATCCTTTTACGTACACTATCAAATTCATGAAGACCGAGTACATCTAACCTACAAAACCAGGGAAAGCATAATTTGGAATTTGATAGAAGTCTGTAGTACAACAGAAAAAGGTTGCAGATGTCAAGTGGAAAAACTAGAGAAGGCTCACCCAAATGTTTTATGGCATATCATTCTTACCTCAGCTTGTCTCCATTAACATTTATCACCAAGTGCCCAGAAGTTCGCTCAAAGAGAGTATATCCATACGCAGAAGCAGCAATAACTAGTGCTTGTTCATCTGGAGATTCACCCTGGTATTTGATATTTTTAATGCTTTCTTTGAAGCCATCATGGCAGTGATCTGATGAACTCTGGTTGCATATCGGAATCACTGTATTGCATGCAGATAGAGTAAGGAAAAACTCATGTGCAGCAATCTGATCATCTTCATTCAAGCCTTTATGTAATGCATTCATCAGCTCCATGTCAACGCTGATTTTGGAATCAAGCTCTGATCTTCCTCCGAGAGTCGATGCAGATACGGATTCTTCAGAAACAAAGGTCATATATTCATTTTAGACAGATATAACACAAAAAGGGTTGAATTGAGGAGATATGCATGCAAAAGAGTCCATCATGTGTTAGAGGTACATCTTTTCATAAATTATATGACAGGATATAACATAGAAATTGATACAATTCAGAAGTCATAAATAGGGAAATAGAGAAATACGGAAAGAAAATCAGCACTCAGTGGCTTGGTCGGTAGTGGAGTGGTATCCTTGACCAAAGGTCCTGGGTTCAAAACTCACTACTACCGTATTGCGAGAAAGATTCATTTAGAACCTCAGTATCGCTCATAAGTTGAACTTTCAGCCACTTATCAAAAAAAGAGAAATACGGAAAGAAAATCAGCACTAGCTACAAATAATGGAATGGATTCCTGGAACAAGAGGTTCTATGATGATGAAGGCAATCAACATCGGCAATTAGGGACACGGTCAAGAAAAGTAGATGCTGCACAATAATCATTCTAGGACCAACCTAGAATCAACCTCGGCAAGCTAATCCTAGCAAATTATACCAGTTAAAATCTTGCGAAAGTCATGTCATAACAATAAACTAATCAACTATCTAAATAATCCCCAGGGGCTTGGTTGTAAGAGATAGGATTTGAGAAATTGACCGGTTTGAAGCTCCCACTACTAGAAGTGATAAACAAATTATAGTTATATCTCAAACATGCAAACATACTAAATTTTCAACCTGATAAGGCATGAAACAAGACACACCAAACCAGAAGCAAGCGAAGTTAGAATTAAATGCCATGACCACAAACACAAATAAGTGGCTATAAAGCAGTTACCTGTTATGCTTGAGTCATGCAAGGAATCAGCTGAGAGCAGAGAGGCTCCGTAATTATTCCCATGAATACTTGCTCTTCTAAATTCCATTTTATTTTGAGTAAGAGTACCTGTCTTGTCCGCAAATATATACCGTATCTGACCCAGATCCTCATTTATATTCAAAGATCTGCACTGAAATCTTGTGTCATTCTCACTGTCATACATATGCCTGTCTCCAATCATGAAGTATGACTGTCCCAGTCGAACCAGCTCCATAGTAATATAAAGAGAGATAGGTATCATAATTTGGAAGACTATGACAGAACTCAAGAAAGAGAAAAAAGTCTCCATGGCAATCCCATAGTACTTGTACGTCTTCCCATCATTGCTTCCACGTGAGTAATATCTTTTCCGGTAATAAGGTAAAGTATCAAGCTGTTCCTTTTGGCGTTGAAGCCAGAGTCCCATTCCTAGAGCCACTACTGAACACATTATGAGGAGGAAAATCGACAACCATAACGTTTCCCTGTTCATGTAACTCTCCAATTTACTTCTTTTACCTGATGAAGCTGCGCTATTCAACATTGCCTTTGTTTCTTGGCCAGTATATACTGTAACACCAATTACCCACTCTGTGTTCTTCAGTTGACAACCACGCAGAATAATGTTTGATTGGCTTAGGGAAAACTTATGTCCTTGAAATTCCATGTTGGCAGTAAACTCATAGATATTCCTGTTGGGCTGCTCACATGTGATCAACCCTGAAATTGTCCCCTCATTTGCAACAACAGAAGCAGTTTCTTGCCTGGCATATCTAGTCTTCAGGTTTGACTCACCATCCAAATTCATTGTAAGAATATACGCAATTCCACTAGGATCACTGGTACCTAACAAAACCATGTCACAGGGAATAGTCTCTTCAGCAAAAATCTTGACAACCTCACCAGCTTTTATCTTCTTCCATTCCTTTGGCTGGAAGCAACCAGAATGAAGGACCAGAGCCTCCCTGTTATTCTCTTTTCTATCGGACCTATGTCTTCGCCAATCTTCATAGCCATCTTTGACTGCAGTGACACTTAAAACAAAAAGGAGGGGAAAGAGAGATACCGTTCTTCCGAAAACAGCAAGTGGAGGAAGCTGATTGAGTGCAGCAATAGCCAAGAAATAGAGATAAGCAACACGATGAAATTGAATGAAAAGGTTCTTTGGTAAGAAAGTGATCAAGGTGTACTTGCTAGTTCGGATCTCATTGCTACAGAACTCATACTGGTCATTAGTTCTTTTTGGATCATCAATGAATATTAACCGCGGTATTTGCTCCTGAAAAGAGTTATCATCCAGTGGCCCACTCTTGCGACGTAGACTCCTAGACTTGCTCACACGATCAGTCTGGTTAGATGAAGTTCCTGAAATTTCAAAGGTAGTTGGGTGGCTATGCTGTTCCATTCCGCTCCACGATACCATTCGCTTGTGGTCACCTACAGGGGGGTCTGTATGAATATTCTCAGGGGACTCAGAACCAAAAGAGTGGAACAATCTACACCTCCCCTTCAAGCTAGATCGTTCAAGAGGTTTTAGATGATCAGCAACTTCCAGAGTGATGAATGTGTCCTCTCTCACATTGAAAGGACTGTCCAGTGCAGAACTGGTGATGGTAGGAGAGACAGATGCATTGGCGCACAAGCAGCCACATGTGCTATTCCTAGGAGGAGGGTGCTCCAGAAGCACACTATCTGATGGATCAGGTGATAAAAGCAAGGGATGAGCACCAGAATTCATAAATTAATTCTCCAACGAGCACATTGGAGAATACTTCAGCTTCCCCCGGAAGCAGCAAGTATGGGCAACTTGGGAGCACCCAGAAGGTTTTTCAACAAGGGCTTACCATATAAATAATTGTCTCTCCAAGCATGCTCACCCTCCTTCCTTATGTCCACTGCCGTTTCTTTTGTTTTCTCTCAATCAAATCCACAATGAAAAGGCCTGATCCGCATACCCCTCTTTGAAATCACTTTCACTGACTGTTTATACCCGCACTAAAAATGCACAAAACTAAAAGTTAGCAGACTGGAACAAAAAAAGATCAACGAGACTAGTGCAAGTAGTCAAATCCTGAAACAAATTTCCCTCAAATATCTCAACTTAATTTGATGAGTATCAGCGAAGCGGGAAGGTCGCTTATCTTTTTATCGCATTAGTAGCGCTTGAACACAGATGCAGAACAAGTTTATAAACTTCCCACCCTAAGAAAAGAGAAAAGATGAACCCCAATGACGAACTGAGAGTCACTGGTCCAACGCACTAGTGGGAAACTGCATGGTAATATAATAGAGGATAAGTTACGAACCTCGGTGCACGGATTCAGATGAATGGTGACAGGTCTCCGCAGAAGCAAGCAGTCTGCTGACTCAGCCACTTCTGCACAACCAATGCTTAAGCTGGAACAATAGACATGCCGATTAATGATGAGCAAAAAGTAGAGAGAGACAAGAGAGAGATCCAACTATGCACCGAGAATCGAGGTTCAGAAGCTTATCAACAGTACTGATTAATGATGAAATCGAATACGCAATGCACAGAAGTACATGATAGAAAATGAAAACGACCGACGAAGAACAGACGGAGATGGGGACTAACCAGCTGAATCAGACGTTGATTTCAGAGAAGCGGCAATTGAATTCCGGAAGCAGGGAAGAGGTGATTGAAACAAAAACCCTCTTGAGGAGGGGACGAAGAAAGAAAAGCGAATGGCTCTTATCGCCTCGAGAATCGGGAGAGATACCGAATTATGAGGAGACACGTCCTTCAATGCACTGAGTGAGAAATCATCATAGTTCCTGCCAGTACAGTCTTTAAATCAGCGAGGGATTGAGTAGGTAGGAAGGGGGAAAGCCGTGACCAATAATGCTCAGATGTGCTGGAGATTCGAACTCTCAGATCTCGGTCACTTTGAAGAATTATAAATTGCGTATGCCACAAACTCCAATTTCAGGCTTTTCCTCCCAACTTCTTTTTTCTCTCTCCCTCCTTTTCAGTTCACAGTTCCTCTTTGCTTCCTTGTGAGAAAAGATCAGATGCAGTGTTAGTAACAACACATGGAAGAAGTGAGGCTGGGGAGAGAGATCTACCGACTAGATAATTTCACCGAAGTTCTTGACTTCTTGTCGATGACCGGAATATTTTCGCCGGCGTACATGAGACAAGAGAGATAAAGAGAGGGGCAGAAAGAGAGTGGAGGAGCACGAATCTGTCGATTAGTGGAACGCCGCAGCGGCTATTTGCATGTATTTTTAAACCAAAAATAATTGTGCAGAATATTCATAACACCGCTAAGGGATGACATACTGGTTTTCAAAAAAAAAAACAAAATGACTTTCAGTACTAAATATCCCTCGAATTGAATTAAAATGAAAATTTACGGGATAGCACTATTTTTTAACAAATTTATAAAATATAATGTCTTTAATAATAATTTTTGGGAAGTTTTAAAAATTCATCGTACACCATAAAAGGCTTATTGATGTAAAAAAATTTGATATATTAATCAATAGTTTGTGGTATGCACTTTAATGTTTAAAATTTTATGAGATATCATATAAAAAATTAAATTCACTTAATACACAATTAACGGTCAGAATTTTTTAATGGTTATATTTAGCGGCAATTTTTTATTCCCCTTTCTCAACAGCTATGGCCCCGCTTTCAAAATTGATCTATGACAATGCGATAGGTGCCCACCTTGAAGAAGTTACACACCTAACAAAATTTGTAGTAGGCTATCCTGATAGATCTTTGACTGTGTGAAAGGTCTCTGCAGGTAAATCACATTTATAATGTATGATTTGGAATATTTTCTTCATTTGTTTTGTATTTATGTCTTGAGAGGCATATTTACAATCACTTGAATGACTTAAATTGGACCACAATTGCCAAAACTAGTCGTAGGGAGATAGGAATAAAAAAAGTGGTCGCTAAACTACAGTCGTTGGGGAATTCTGACTGTTAATAGTGGTACACTAGTACAAAAAAGACCTATTTCGGCGCCCATATTTTGGCGGTTGTAAGAACAACCGCAGAAATAGGGTCCCGAAAACTTCAGTGTATAAAAAAAGACACCTATTTAGGCGGTTCATAGCTAGGAACCGCCGAAATAGGGTCATTGAGGAACTGCTGAAATAGGTGTCTTTTTTTAGACACAGAATTTTTGGGGCCCTATTTCGGCGGTTCCTAGCTATGAACCGCCAAAATAGTTGTTTTCCCGGTTCTATTTTTCCCATTCCCGGTTTTTTTAGACGGAGTTTTTTTAAAACCGCGCATTCGCCTTCTTTTTTTCCGACCCTTCGCCTCTCTCTCTCTCTCATTCTCTTCACATATTGTAAATTCGCAACCCTAAGCTATGCTATGCGCCTCCACCTTCATTCTCTTCTTGTGTATGCTCCTATGGTCGAACTACTACATCTTGCTCACCAGATTGAAGACGGGGCTGAGGCAGTTTATTCCGAACCGGTAATATACTTGAACTTTTCTTTTTCTCTATGAAGAACAAGGAACGCATACATGCTCCGCGCCTTTTCATTCTCTTCTTTGTGTCTACATCTCTTCCTTTTCATTCTCTTCACTGACGGTAATTTTGCAACTGG
Source organism: Limonium bicolor (assembly GCA_023374045.1). Lineage (NCBI taxonomy): Eukaryota > Viridiplantae > Streptophyta > Magnoliopsida > Caryophyllales > Plumbaginaceae > Limonium > Limonium bicolor. Next base: position 285,878,099 of record CM041779.1, read on the forward strand.
AGAACAACATGCTCTGCGCCTATTTCATTCTCTTCTCACGGTAATTTTGTAACCCTAACTACTAGCGAACAAGGAACATGCTCTGCGGCTCTACAATCTCTTTACTCACGGTAATTTTGCAAGGCGAACAAGGAGCATACACTCTCTGCGCCTCTATTCATTCTCATCTTGTGCTTACGCCTCTACAAAGTGAATCATAGGAACTGCTGCATCTCGCTCCCGAGGTTGAAGACGAGGCAGAAAACAATTTTTTTTTAAAAAAAAATACACATATTTCGGCTGACATACCCCTAAGGTTTATAAGTATAATTAATGTTTAAATTCATTAATTATAGAGGCTAATGAGCCCTAAATTAATTAAGGAGATATATAATCTCCAAATGTATTTATATAAACAAATACATGTAGTTCAAAAAGGTCATTAAACCTTACATAAAATATTGGACTAAAGTGGGAGTAATTATAAGGAGAAATCAACTAGGAAAGTTGATGTAACATGTAATATATCATTACATGAAATAAGAACACAAATGTCATGAGTGAATTAAAGAACACACTTAACTAGTCATAATGAATAGTAAAGTATACTAATCACCCAAAATACAAAGGAATACACCTTAACATAAAGGAATGCACCTTAGAACAAGGTAACTACACAAGTTACAACCTAACACATGAAGCAAGTCCAAATGCACAACATGTAACACCTTAATATTATAAGTTACAAAATTTTCAAAAACAACCCCAAATTCCATGAGCTGGTCGGACACATTTGGGAGGGAAACAAAAGCAAAAAGCAAATAGTACTAGTAAGAGAGGAAACTTCCTACAGCATAAAAGTCATCCCTCCCTGGGAATCCCAACTCACACCTTACTTACACCCCCTCACTCACTCATTTCTACCTTGCCCATGCTGCTGCTACTATCCAACTCCCCCTCCCTTCAGCCAAGCTCCATCTTCATCCTTCTTCACTTCTCCATTGATGCTCCATTGAAGAACTTCAAGTTCTAGGACCTAAACACATACTTTCATCTTCATTCTTCTTCATTTCTTCACTACAAGTAAGAACGACGCCATAACACTCTTTACTTGCCATTCACGAAATTCCAGCACCTTTTGGAGTCTAAAAATCTGTAGAGAAACAAGAAGAACTAGCCATAGTTCAACCAAGTTAAGGTAAGAAAAGTGCCTTAAATCTCCTTCATTTCTTCATCAAACAAGGCAAGGACACCATCCACTCATTCTCCTCTTATTAGTCCGAAAATCATTAGCTTTTTATCCAAAAATCTGAAGTGAAAGAATGGAGAACGACTAGCCAAAGTTCAAGTGAGTAAAGTTAAAAATGTGTCTTCAAACTTCCATTCCTTCCTAAGCGTTATTATGGCCAAAAATTATAACTTATCTAGCTCATTTTCCTTCACTTATTCTCATGTGAAACTTGACCTTCACAACCTCTAGCCTTGGCCAAAAGTTCAAGGAAAAACAAGAAGAAGCTAGCTAGATTCAAACCAAGTTTAAAGGTATGGAATTATGCTTTAAACTAAAGCCCTTCCTTTAGTTTATCTTGTCCGAAAATCTGAACTAATATAGCTCATCTTCTTTGGGGCCGTTCGCTACTGGTTTGAAACGCAGCTATTGTTAGCTTTTCCGTTAATGTTGCTCTGGTTAACAAATAGCAGTATGCCAGGTTAGCTCTCACCAATTATTAAACTAATAATAATTTGACATGTGTCCCACATATTTTCTCCTAATAGATTACTCTCGTGATCGCTGTCAGCGAACGGGCTCTTTATCAATTTTCATGGCAAAGTTGGAGCCAAAGAACTCCGCGGGTTGACACAAAATACAAAGGAGAACAAAGTTGGAAAAATAAACTTAAGTGAAGGTAAGCTTGAATCTAAGGTCCTAGTGCTTAGATATACCATTTAATCTATAGATTATTACTAAAATTGTAACATCCCCAAGTACCCACTGTTGTGATATTGTCCGCTCTGGCATGCAGGCCGCACGGTTTTGTTTCCGGGATTTCCTAGCACCAAAACGCATCACAACAAGGAGATGTATCCCCACTCATATAAGGAATGGTTCATTCTCCACTCCAGTCAATGTTTGGAGGTAACCCTTGCTGGGTGTTATACTCCACCCCCCTTGGGAGCCCAGTGCCCTCGTGGGCCACACTGAAAGGATCGGGGTGCTGACCGAGTAGGTTTGAGGTGTTAGTCTTAGATAAACTCTGCTGAGAAAAGTATTTGCCAATGAAATAATACCGAACTTTTGTGTGACAAGACGGGATATGCTTGAATTGAAATTCAAGGTGAATTACAACCTAGCTTCTTATCTTGGGATCAGACAAAAGTAGTCTGTCTAATCCGACACTCAATCTAGATCAATACAAATTAGTGAGTATTTGAGTGCAATATGCTCTAAAAGTAAGAAATGACTTTTCTAAGCAAATAACTAAGTCCCGCTAAAGATCTCTCAAGAAAAATGTTTCTCTCAAGCTTTTCTCTCTCGTGAAAACTATTGGAGTGCACATGCGAACACTTGACAATTTATGTTCTTAAATACTTTGGTCTCCACTACATCTTGTTACGAACACTAAGTCTAAAAGGTGGTGATTATGTAGATATGGTCCACGTTTGCTGGTGAGGTGATCTTCCACGATCTCTGCAGAGAAAGCTCCCCACGTATGTCGTGTTTCTCAGAAGCGAACGTTGCTGAAGAGGTAACGCGCACTGCTAATCTTTGACGCGAAGAGTTGTAGCCAGAGTGAGTCCTTCTGCAGTGTGACTTTTACTGAGGGAGACATCATCTGCAAAACATGGTCGCAACAAATTCTCCCTTTTTGCTGATGATGCAAACTCAGTGTGTCCAGCGGATGTACCTGAAAAATGTTATAGAGAACAGAGAAAATATTTTTCGGGAGAGCAACTCACTGGTTGTTCCCCCTAAAACACAGATTCCCCCTTAATAAGTGCAAGGATAAAAGATACTGATAAGCTAGAGCAGTTATCCACTAATAATCTACCACGTTGAAATTGTAAACCAATCCAAATCCAAACGAGGCCTTTAGAGGCACTCATTGTTCCAACCGAGTGACCCGCACAAACCAGCCGCAGGATACGCCGCTTCCCCCGTTTGCCAACATCAGGGAAGGGTAAAAGTAGTGTCTTAAAACCAGCACAAATGTCTTAAAAGAGCAACGGAGTAAAATAAGTTTTAACCGCATCAAAAAAACCAAAACAACCTAACGACTATGGGGTAAGGGGGACTAGGGATCTAGAGTTAGTCATCCTCGTGGTCCTCTCCTTTGTCATCTGCTGCCACACCTTCTTCCCCCGCATTCTCTACACTCCCAAAATCAACTACAGCTGCAACCGCATCAGAGAAAGTCTCCTTGGACTCTTGAACCAGATGTTTGACTCCGCCCTCAAATATGTCCATTGTCTTGGTGTGGTTGTCCTTCAGAATATCAATGAGAAGATCAACCTTTTTTACCAAGGATGACACGGTATCCTCTAGGTTCTAGATTCTTTCAGACAAAGAATGTGAGTGTGAAGACTAAGTATGTAACACCCTTACCGGTAATCACACAATTATCTCCTAACCCATCTCAATTACCAACAACAATGCAGCGGAATTCAAACTACAACCGGTGGGTGATACAATGCCGTTAGTCACCCACGTGACTAACAAGGCCAATCCCAACTCAAATACAACACACAATTACAATATCGGTCTGATGTCGTACATACCGAGTACTACAACCAAACTATACATTTCTTTCCTTAGTCAAATCTCAATTCAATTACAACTTCAAATCCATAAATTTACAATACAATATCCGTTCAATGTTATACCGAGTATCTACAATTCCCAAATCTGCCGATTACAAATAGGACCCAGGATACAATATCCCAATATATACAACATTCCTAACCAACTACCCATGCTTATACAGCAACCCCGTCTTACTCTCTCAGACGGTATTCAGCTTCAATGTTCCTGTAAAATAAAAACGGTGTCCCTAGGGGCTCAGCAAATTGCTGCATATGAAATTCGCATACCCCGTGTGCTAACAGGGGTACGGCGACTACTTTGGTCGAGAACATGCGGTTCTTTTTAATTCAAAGAGCATGCAAGGCAACAATACATTATATATGTATATTAGCACAATCAAGGTTCAACATAGAGTACAAACACTAACACGCACATCAGGAGGTTAATTAAATATATATTATACTTAGGCTTTGAGAGTTCTACCTCACTATGCCTTAATCATTTCTCTTACTTTCAATCTCAACCAAGATCTACAATACTCAATCTCAAGCTCGATTCTTAATTACCAACTCAACTCTCAACTCTCTCTCAACTTACAACTCAATACTCAAATTCTCAAATCAATTCTCAAACCAATACTCAATACTTAAAGGTATCTTTTAAGTCTTTGCCCACGACCTCCGGGCAGGGTCATACACAAGACCCACCACCGGGCTTACAAATACAAATGGAGCTATACAATTAGCTCCCCAAATTCTCAAATGTCCAGTTCTTTACCGGACTACTCAAATTCCCAAAACTCCTCTCTCGGAGTCATTTCACAATCTCATAGATTAGCCTAGAAGTATCTCTCTCAATATCCTCCATTAGCTTAGGGAATTATCAATGTCTAGTATTCTAAGATTTAAGGTTTTACCCAACTTATCGAATACTCTCATGTTCGGGACATTGTTCATTTTAGTTGGTTCCTCTCATTGGGGTTCGACTATCTTTCTAATGGGTTTGGTGATCCCTTACCATACTTTATTTCTCTCAAGGTTCAAGTTTGAACACTCATCAATCCTTTAAATAGAGGTTACTTAAATACTTCCACCATTAATTGTTTTGTGGATTAAGTCAATTCAGTTCTCTAACCATTATCGGGAGTTTACTAATTCCGTACAATTCTCTCACGTTCTAGTGAGTTCATAGGTTTGCATTATCGTTTATTGGTTCGATAGTTTTAGTGAGTTTTCCACGTTTTTATTAATTCACAACTTGACTCTTTCTACGAGTCACTACTCAAACAAGACTCAACTAAGAGTCGCACTACAGTGCTCATTCACACTCAAGCAATTCCTCCACAATCACACATTTCATGAATTATACAAACTTTGAATTCAAAATACAAACCAACAGCAAGCATTACAAACAAGCACTACAAGGTGCAAACAATCCGATTCGTGCTTTTATCTTGTTAAGGTGATCACACAATCAAACAAGCACACAAATCAGAGTAGCTCTTTTAGCATACGGGGCATGAGAAAATCATACCTTTCACCTTGGGTTAACTTTACCGGTTCACCTCACGTTCCTCGGTTCATACTTGTTCCACTGATAATGTTTCAAACATGGTTATTAATATCAAGCTCATACGGTATGTCACTTACTACTCCCGTAGTTACCCCGTTGTCCCGTTATCCTTAGTTATACTTAAGTGTTAATTTATGTTCTTACTTCTCACTCATTTCCAACACTTGTTTATACTTCTTAGGACCTTTAAAGGTCACCAAACAAGGCCTAAACAACTCTGAAAACCAATACCATTCAAACCCCCATCGTTTAAACCGTTAAAGATACTCACCGTTGAATTCGGGGGGTGGTCCGGGACTTGGTCCGGACCCAAAGTCCCGGACCAATATAGAAACTAACTCTCGGCCAAAATTTACACCTGGTCCAGGACTTGGTCCTGGACTAAGGTCCCGGACCAATACCTATTTTCAGTCTCGGCCATATTTTTGATGCGTTCCGGGACTTGGTTCCTAACCTAGATCCCGGACCCTGCTAAAAATTGCTACTTAGGTATATTTTCAGCCCCAAATCCACCCTTAATCCACACTCAAACTTTCCCTAATCTTTCCACAAGTTTTTTGCATAATTAAACACACTTAAACACTCCTTAAACCACCTCAAATCCTTGGTCACATTCACTACCCAATTCTTGTTCAAATTCACAACTTCAAATTCTCACATTTTGCATTTTGCATTCTTATGCATTTCTAACTTCTTTTTGCTAGTTTCTACCTCCTACCAACCTCACCAAATCAAATAATGACCATTCCAATTCATTCCTACATAAATTCATTTCTAAAACCCAAGTCCAACTCTCATTTTCCTAAGTCTTGCACACTAACTCATTTCTAGAATTTCTACATATCCTACATGCTATTTGCTACAGATTTTTACATCTTTCAAACCCATTCTCCATTCACCATTTCAAGGCTATTAATCCACTCTACTCACACTGCAACACCTAGGTTCTTCCATTCACCTCGTCATCTAAAAACACTCATTTTCTACCAAATTTTGCCATAACCTCCCCATAAACCTAACATATCCACATTCTTCTATTCTCATCCAAATCAATCCTAATCTAGCCACACCCTCAAAGGGTCCTACCAGCACACAAACTCAATTCAAAATTCACCAAACAACAATATAAACACAATTCCCAAATCACTTGGCTCCAAGGCCCTTAATTCAAAATTAAATTCACAAATTCCTCATAGTCACAACCAAACACATTTCTAGCAAGATTTTGGTTCATGAATATATTATCCCATCCCAAATTCTATAAACAACAAAGATGTACATTAAGGTAGATTTCTTACCTTAAGTTTGTCAAGTTTCCTTTTTATTCTCCTCTTGTTCTTCCTCTTCTCCAATTCGGTCAAGTGGGCAATGAAGTTCCCAAACTACATCCCAACATCTAAAGAACAAATGCACATAATTAAAATCCTAAACCCTTGGAAATACATTAATCCAATGAAGGTGGCTTAAAACACAAAAGTTAGGTTTTACCTTTAGAATTCCAAGAGCGGTTTTAACCCTTGAATCAAGAGGATGGTTCCACCACCATTGGAAGGTTGAAATAATGCTCAAAAGAGAGAGAAAAATAAGGCATCACAATGGGGAAAAATCGGCTACAATAAGAGATGGAGGAAAAAGTGAGTTTTTCTTTGAAACTTTTAACCTTAATGGAAAGAGAAGCCTCCAAGCTACAAGATGGTACCATTTTCTATTCAAATGGGCAAAACCCATGGAGATGAAGTTCATCATTTTGAGATTTGGAAAAGAGGGAAATGTAGCTCTTGATGAGGAGAAGAAGAATATGTAATTTTTTTCTTGATTTGGAGCCTTGGTGTGGCTTGGGCAAGCTTGGAAAGAAGGGCTGCCATGGAGGAAGCTCAAAATCGGCCAGAACCAGAGGGGAGGAAAAAAATGGTAGAGAAAGGAGGAACGAGGAAAGAGAGGGAGGAAAGAAGGGAAATGAGAGGAGAGAGAAGACTCCCCTTTTTACTTTTTCTTTCTTTCTTTTCTTTTCTTTCTTTCTTTACTTATTAAAAGGAGAGAGGGGTGAGTCAGCAATTAAAATCGCCCCCCTGTTATACATGTTGGATGTTTCTCATCTTTTTACCGAAAACGCTCGTTAATTTACCCGGTTTTAGCACTATTCACTAACCGGGCCCGTTTTTTGGATTTTTCTCGTTTCTTTAATTTTATTGGTTCTTAAGCTCCCATTAATGCTTAATTATAGTTAATTGGTTGACTATAAATTTTACGGGTTCATTTGACCACTCAAAGTCACATTTTTGGGTTTTCTTGAAAAATGTGCGCTAAAGCTTTATTAGCGTTTTTAATTCGTTTTATGGATCCGTTTTCTTCGGGGATTGTTCCCATATATCAATTAGGCATTATTAAGCCTTGGAAATCACTCTAAGACCCTTTTCGAGGTCGTATTCCTCCTATGGTCACATAACGCTCATTTTAGCGTTTTTCGCTTTTTAAGCGTTTTCTTCTTTCTTTTGGATTTATTTTTCCTTACCAAAATTCTTTAGGCACTAATAGGCCTTAAAATTTCATATTAGAGTAATTTAATCACCCTAATTAAGTTCGGGGTATTTCAACCTACCCCCCTTAAAGAACTTTGCCCTCAAAGTTGGTGAATCAATATTGTTAGTCACCTAAGTACTCAATGCTAAGGTTATAATCTCTCTATAACCTGTCAGACTCCAAAAGCCTAGCTCGATGTATACCGCACATCCAAGCAACATGTCACATCATGCATAGCAATCAAAAAATATCCTTTTCCAATCTCTCCATGGGGGTCCATCCGTAGACAATTAGGCACTAAGTCCTCCCCCATATCAAGTGATTCCTCAGGTACCGGTCACTTTTGAACACTTACACTTTCTAGTTCACGGCCATCATGACTTTGGGCACTTACGCTCTCTGCCCCTACAGTCCTTTGGTTCTGATCAAATTCATTTGCACATCTAGAGATCCTCAGGCTCCAAAGTGGGTACTCTTCCCTGACCGGACTACTCATATCTGGACGCCCTTGGAAAAATACAAAACACACACTACAAACGTCCTACCGGTCACTTAGTACTGTTGCTCATACGTTGTAATGGTTTCAAAACTAATCATCACTTCCACCTGCTCACAACTAGCCTTACTTCCCAGGTTCGACCCGATACCGATGCCTAACCATGAGAAGGTCCAACTAGCACCCGTGGGAGCGGTTTCAAAACCGATCCTCATTCTCAAGTTTGAAGAAAAATCATTGTGCCAAAATCAGTTTGGAAATTCATTTTGAAAACTCAATGCAACTCCAAATTCCAGTTTATGTTAGTTACACCTATTACTAGCGTTATTTCTTGTGACCACTTATAGGGAGCTTCAAGAGTCATTCAACCCCAATGTGATCAGCATTGGTGTTGAACTATCCATCCACCCCAATTTGTGTTCAGTTTCCCTTGATCGCTAGCAAATCAAGTTCCACCACCCACCTCAATTCACACAATCAAATAGTTAAGCATTATTCCATTTTCTATCTTTTTATCTTTCTAGTCATAATCACCCATCAATACATTTACCAATTCTAGAATCCATTTCCTCACTTACTAGTCATCTCATCAATTATTACCCAATTTCTTCAACTACTATACCTAAGAAATTCAAAGGTTAATTTCCAATTAGTTTTTCTATCCTCAAACCGTTCACAAGTCAAATCAATTTCTATCCTTAAATTGTACACAAATACCATCAAATCAAGTTACCTAAGGGACTCACTTCCCACTAGGTTCAACATTGGTTTCATACCGATTTATACTCATCAAATTCCTCAAACGTACTCCTTTCCCATACTATTACCATCCGGGGTTCTCATTCCCCTGGAGTTTCTCTACTCCTTTCCACTTCAAATCTCACAAATCACCATGAATGGATACATATGTTTATGTAACATAAGTACCAATCATCAAAACAACTTCTTTTGTGCTATGCGCATTGTAGTTTACGCACTTATCACGTAAAACATACACTTCACGGTTTTCGCCCTACCCCCCTTAAAAGGGATTACGCCCACGTAATCTACCATGTGTCAACATTGGACATAGGTCGAAGGCATTCAGCCGTCATGGAGTGTTTTACTTCCATGCGGTCTATTATACAATGTTCCTTGATCAAGGGTCTTAACCGTATTACCGGTTAGTCCCTGTATCAAGAATTTTCATCGGAGTTATTTAACTCTTAACCAGGTTTGGTTCTAGCCTAAAAGGCTTCAAGGCATTGATAATTAGCCATTAATTCACTAGGTATATTAACCCTTAGAATTCTGGGCCCACTAGATTCTGCTGCGCGACCCTGATAACTTAGGGTTTGTTCGCCCTTCTCGTTATGTTCAATGTGCTTTACCTCACCCTTTTATCCCTTTTTATCTTGGGAATGAGGTTTATCCATCAAGTGTGGTATTCTTTTACCGTACGCGAATTCAATGAGCTTCGGATTTTCTATCCAGCACTTTGGAAATCTATTGTACATACTGTTCGTACTCCCATGATTATTCACTGGGTTCCTCCAACTTATTGTCGGTTGAGGTTGAGCCACTACTTAGTTGTAGTGCTTCCTCTGTTATCAGTGGCTCCTGAATTATGCCCACTTATCTATTTTATACAAGTGTTCTTTACTTGTATGACCTTGCATTTTCTATGCATCGGTCCTTATGACTTCATAAGTTTCCTTCTACTTTTACCACAATCGACATTTTCCCAAATTCCTAGCTATCCCGCTAGATCATACTGCGCAAGTGCAATACCAAAACACTCAGTCCTACAGAGTGTAGAGGCGTAAACCCCTGGGCAGTAAATCTCTTATGCGATTGCAATAGGATTGAACATTGCTTCCTTGTGTGTTGCTTTATCACTTGTGCAGACTCTTGGCTTGTTGCTCGGTCTTTCTACCATCTTTATTCATCAACTCCATCTCATTGTGTGATTTATTCACGTGTATTGGTCGCTTGCTGAGCACCATGTTTATTTATTTGCGACTTGGTTTCCATGGCGTTCGCTATTGCCTTAGCTTCTGCTCCTGTATTTCCACCATCTATACCATGGTTAACCGTTTATATTTCTGAGCTAATCGAGCGTTATTTACTTTACACTTCCAGTTTATACTTCACGTATTTCTTCTAGACCAATTACTATTCGGTTTTTGTCAATAGTCCTCAAGGTTTTTCCGTTTCATCTTATTCAAGTTATTGCTTGGCAATGATCATATGCTCAAGCTTCACTACATTAGTAGTTCTGAAAGAGGTGTATTTTCTGGTATTTACTAATGACATCCTCTTCTTTGGAATATGCTCACCGCTCTCGCGGTCTTACAGGATTGAGTGGTATTCTCACAGGTGATTGATTAAACAATCTCACTGGTGCCGTTCTTGGCAACTCCCATATGGTTCACAACGGGTTTGAAACCGTTGGATTATGTACTGTCGTAGGTTTATGGCATACTAGCCACATTGCCTAGAGCTCTGCTCATCTTAGGCTGTTCACAAGCATTGTTTATCCGTATGCCATCAAATGGCTTGGGGGTATTATTGGACTCTATGATAGGATCATTGCATCACGCTTCCGTCCGTTGGTTGCCCTTTAAGTATTTTGGTGTTGATCGGTACCATTGTTAATTTAGGGTATCCCCTGGTAAGTGGGATCCCTTCTGTATTCTAACTGAGTGTTCGTTGTAATTCTTGTGCTCTTATCACGACATTTAATTCGATACCCTTCAAGGATTGCTTCTGGGTGTTATCATGTTATGCCATTACCCTTGGCTAACTTATGAGTATGTTCAAATTGTCTCGTTTAGGGTTATAACGTCTCCCGTTCTTAGAGTAGTTCAAGGATACTTCCTTATGTTTTTAACTGGTTTGATATTCTTTTTGGTGGTGGATGGTATTCTTTGGTACCTTATAAGATCACCCTGGGTATTTCACCTTGTTCCTTGTACATTGGTGTGTTTATGTTAGGCATTGCATTACTGTGTTTAGACTGGATTTCATTCCAGCTAGTATGCTTTTGCTTCAGTATCCTTGAGACATATCCAATGTCTTTGATCAATTACTAGTGCTTCTCGCACTTGTTAACTCTTAATCATACTCTTGGAGTGGGTTCTAGACTCCTTTAGCTTTGTAAGCTTATCTGGGTTCTTCGATCATTCGAGGTGTCCAACTATTTTGGTTTGAATTTACCTTATGGTCCGTAGAACGGAGCTGACTACTTACCGTGTTTCATACACTACATGTATACATACATGGGGTACCTTATTGGTACGTTACCACTTACCTGACTAACTCACAAAGGGGTCTGTCAGGCCCGCAAGCTCTTTCAGAGTGCGGTCATCCCACATCCCGTATTTGGGTACACTCGTAGTGCTCGTTACACACCTAGGTGAAGTATTCTATTGTCAACTCCTCTTGTATCATTCTATGATACTCACCGTGATTCTTCTAGTTTGTTTTTAAAAATCTGGGGTTTAAAAGAAAAGTTTGGGGTTTTGAAAGAAATTTTTTAGGTTTTGAAATAAAAAGCTTGAGTTCGAAAGAAAGTCTTCATGGCGCTGCCACATCTAAGGTATTGACCAAGTCTAGCTTCTCGCTGACTGGTATATTCGTTAATATGATGGTCGGCCGTCGGGCCCTTCCAAGGTTTGGTTCTACAAGTTCTTAGTTCGCTTCACTATCCTTGTGGTACTTGGTAAGTATTTGTTGGTTGGCAAGTGTGCGGGTAGGTCGGTTTTCAGGTTAACATGTACCAGTTACGATATTGTTTCCATCCGTATAGGTGGTCTTATTTGCTCTTTCACTGACCTTTTGATCTTAGTGATCAATCTTTTGAGTATCTTTTCAGTGTTCTTGACAAGGTTGTCGATAGTTTGGGTGTTTTCCCGATCCTTGAGGTACTCTGTGTACCTTGCTTCGTAGCTCGTTCCCACACTTCTACAGTGGTTACTGAGGTTTGACTTACCCTTAGGACCTACGTTGTAGTCCTGTTGGTGTATGTCTTATGAAAGCCCCCATAGTTGTTTGGACTATGTCGCTCGGGTATTACTGCCCTTTTTAGCGTTGTAGGTTTGGAGTTGTCCAAACTTAACTGATTCCTTAGTCGGTTAGTACACCATTAGTGGTATTATCAAGCGTTTGTAGCCCGTAGACTCTCTTGTCTCGGGTTTCGTTACTCTGCTATTCCGCTTCATTACGCGGTTATGCTTCTCTTCTTGCTGGCTTACTCATGGTTCTCGCGAATGTGAAGCACGTCGCCCCATGGTGCCGTAAATTTCATTATCCTATATTTAGGATCTTCAATCTTCTGCCATTAAGTACGGTTATTGTTGTTCAAACGGGAACCGTCTTCGGGATTTCCAGTTCTTGGAATCTACCGTATGACAGGTTCTTTCTCTTTAGAAAGTTTATTTTACAACAGCCAGATCGGGTTAACCTGAGTATGAGAGGTCTTTCCATCTCTCTAACGTTCTTTTCCCAACTATAACGGGGGTTGCGGAGGGCGGGATTGGTTAGGTAGGTATCTAGATCACACTGGAAGTTCCTATCTAGCGTACCTCACACGCTAACACTAAACCCTTAGCCCTAAGTAGCTAATTCCTAACTCGGTATTCTTCCTAAACTCGGTATTTAGACCATCAGAGCGATACTTCGCTCTGATACCACTTTTTGTAGCACCCCTACCGGTAATCACATAATTATCTCCTAACCCGTCTCAATTACCAACAACAATGCAGCGGAATTCAAACTAAAACCGGTGGGTGATGCAATGCCGTTAGTCACCCACATGACTAACAAGGCCAATCCAAACTCAAATACAACACTCAATTACAATATCGGTCTGATGTTGTATATACCGTGTACTACAACCAAACTATACATTTCTTTCCTTAGTCAAATCTCAATTCAGTTACAACTTCAAATCCATAAATTTATAATACAATATCCGTTCAATGCTATACCGAGTATCTACAATTCCCAAGTCTGCCGATTACAAATCGGACCCACGATACAATATCCCAATATATACAACATTCCTAACCAACTACCCATGCTTATACAGCAACCCCATCTTACTCTCTCGGACGATATTTAGCTTCAATGTTCCTGTAAAATAAAAACAGTGCCCCTAGGGCTCAGCAAATTGTTGCATATGAAATTCGCATACCCCGCGTGCTAATAGGGGTACGCCGACTACTTTGGTCGAGAACATGCGGTTCTTTTTAATTCAAAGAGCATGCAAGGCAACAATACATTATATAGGTATATTAGCACAATCAAGGTTCAACATAGAGTACAAACACTAACACACACATCAGGAGGTTAGTTAAATATATATATATATATATATATATATATATATATATATATATATATATATATATATATATATTATACTTAGGCTTTGATAGTTCTACCTCACTATGCCTTAATCATTTCTCTTACTCTCAATCTCAACCAAAATCTACAATACTCAATCTCAAGCTCGATTCTCAATCACCAACTCAACTCTCAACTCTCTCTCAACTTACAACTCAATACTCAATACTCAAATTCTCAAATCAATTCTCAAACCAATACTCAATACTCAACGACATCTTTTAAGTCTTTGCCCACGACCTCCGGGCAGGGTCATACACAAGACTCACCACCGGGCTTACAAATACAAATGGAGCTATACAATTAGCTCCCCAAATTCTCAAATGTCCAGTTCTCTACCGGACTACTCAAATTCCCAAAACTCCTCTCTCAGAATCATTTCACAATCTTATAGATTATCCTAGAAGTATCTCTCTCGATATCCTCCATTAGCTTAGGGAATTCTCAATGTCTAGTACTCTAAGATTTAAGGTTTTACCCAACTTATCGAATACTCTCATGTTCGGGACATTGTTCATTTTAGCCGGTTCCTCTCATTGGGGTTCGACTATCTTTCTAAAGGGTTTGGTGATCCCTTACCATACTTTATTTCTCTCAAGGTTCAAGTTTGAACACTCATCAATCCTCTAAATAGAGGTTACTTAAATACTTCCACCATTAATTGTTTTGTGGATTAAGTCAATTCGGTTCTTTAACCGTTATCAGGAGTTTACTAATCCCGTACAATTCTCTCACGTTCTAGTGAGTTCATAGGTTTGCGTTATCGTTTATTGGTTCGATAGTTTTAGTGTGTTGCCATGTTTTTATTAATTCGCAACTTGAATCTTTCTACGAGTCACTACTCAAACAAGACTCAACTAAGAGTCGCACTACAGTGCTCATTCACACTCAAGAAATTCCTCCACAATCACACATTTCATGAATTATACAAACTTTGAATTCAAAATACAAACCAACGGCAAGCATTACAAACAAGCACTACAAGGTGCAAACAATCCGATTTGTGCTTTTATCTTGTTAAGGTGATCACACAATTAAACAAGCACATAAATCAGAGTAGCTCTTTTAGCATACAGGGCATGCGAAAATCATACCTTTCACCTTGGGTTAAATTTACCGGTTCACCTCACGTTCCTTGGTTCATACTTGTTCCACTAGAAATGTTTCAAACATGGTTATTAATATCAAGCTTATACGGTATGCCACTTACTACTCCCGTAGTTACCCGTTGTCCCGTTATCCTTAGTTATACTTAAGTGTTAATTTATGTTCTTACTTCCCACTCATTTCCAACACTTGTTTATACTTCTTAGGACCTTTAAAGGTCACCAAACAAGGCCTAAACAACTCCAAAAACCAATACCATTCAAACGCCCATCGTTTAAACCCTTAAAAATACTCACGGTTGAATTCTGGGGGTGGTCCGGGACTTGGTCCGGAACCAAAGTCCTGAACCAATACAGAAACTAACTCTCGGCCTAAATTTACACCTGGTCCGGGACTTGGTCCTGGACTAAGGTCCCGGACCAATACCTGTTTTCAGTCTCGGCCATATTTTTGATGCGGTCCTGGACTTGGTTCCTAACCTAGGTCCCGAACCCTGCTAAAAACTGCTACTTAGGTATATTTTCAACCCCAAATCCACCCTTAATCCACACTCAAACTTTCCCTAATCTTTCCACAATTTTCCTACATAATTAAACACACTTAAACACTCCTTAAACCACCTCAAATCCTTGGTCACATTCACTACCCAATTCTTGTTCAAATTCACAACTTCAAATTCTCACATTTTGCATTTTGCACTCTTATGCATTTCTAACTTCTTCTTGCTAGTTTCTACCTTCTACCAACCTCACCAAATCAATTAATGACCATTCCAATTCATTCCTACATAAATGCATTTCTAAAACCCAAGTCCAACTCTCATTTTCCTAAGTCTTGCACACTAACTCATTTCTAGAATTTCTACATATCCTTACATGCTATTTGCTACAGATTTTTACATCTTTCAAACCCATTCTTCATTCACCATTTCAAGGCTATTAATACACTCTACTCACACTACAAACACCTAGGTTCTCCCATTCACCAAGTCATCTAAAAACACTCATTTTCTACCAAAATTTTGCCATAACCTCCCCATAAACCTAACATATCCACATTCTTCTATTCTCATCCAAATCAATCCTAATCTAGCCACACCCTCAAATGGTCATACCAGCACACAAACTCAATTCAAAATTCACCAAACAACAATATAAACATTCCCAAATCACTTGGCTCCAAGGCCCTTAATTCAAAACTAAATTCACAAATTCCTCCTAGTCACAACCAAACACATTTCTAGCAAGATTTTGGTCCACTGAATTTATTATCCCATCCCAAATTCCATAAACAACAAAGATGTACATTGAGGTAGATTTCTTACCTTAAGTTTGTCAAGTTTCCTTTTTATTCTCCTCTTGTTCTTCCTCTTCTCCAATTCGGTCAAGTGGGAAATGGAGTTCCCAAACTCCATCTCAACATCCAAAGAACACAAATTGTAACACCCCTACCGTTAATACTGTCATTACCGTCTAATGTCCTCGTACTTCTAGATTCACGCAGCAGTACATACTTACACACGGTGGGTGATACAATGCCGTTAGTCACCCACGTGACTAACAAAGCTACTACTACTACATACAGCATCGGTCTGATGGACCGGAATCCCGAGTACTACACATATACAATACATGCTCCATTTACCAATCACATACTACTATGCTCCATTCAACACATTGCTCCATTACAATACCGTACGATACAATGTACATAACCGAGTTTACTAAGTTCCAAACACAAATACAATACTCCTTCCAAGTTCATATATACTCATCAAGAGTCTACAACTACCCATTCCTCACAACTACATACAAGGCTCCAAGCCTTTTACGATTCTCTACTAACTACAGTTCACCCTAGCTATCCAAGTGTAGTCGCCGATCTCTTACCGTGATCATGTCTGCTTCCAGTACCTGCGCACTAAAAACGTTCCCCCTAGGGGGTCAGCTATCGCTGAATATGATAATCGCATACCCCGCGTACTAGCGAGGGTACGCCGACCATTTGGTCGAATACATGCAATTCATTTTACAATATACACATACATACATGCTTTCATTCAAGATACTACAATACTACACAAGGTATACATACATACGCACAGTACAATACATGCTTGGAAGACAATACGAGTCAACCAACACTTACTTACCATCTTCCAGAATACACAAACACAATACATACTCATTACATACTCAATACGCAATACGGAGATACACTTCTCCAATTCACACGTAAGGCTTGTTAGCTTCTTTACACACCCGGATTAATCGGGTGTTCAATACTCATTTACTCTAGGTCAATGACTTACAATAGTCAAGACCGATACTCATATAATACTAACTTCTTACTTACTTTACTCATGTTAAGTCGGTATAACCTCCGGGCAGGGATTACTACATCCCACCACCGGGCTTTAAGGTGGCCCACTAATCCAGGATGCTACCCATTCAAGGGATTTGGTCCATGGAAAAGATTACAGCCAGGATTCGGATCCAACCTCTTGTGTTTCCTTATCCTCACGCGTGGCCGAAACTATATCGGACTTCTACTCATTCCATTTTACTCATTACTCATGTCAGGAGTTAGATCGTTAGGAATTAGTAGAAGTCAGTACTTCATTTCCATACATCCATACAATACACAAGTACACATTACTTACACATACTCTTCATTTCCATTCATACATTTCATGAATTATACAAACTAATTGTTCAAGAAGATACAACAAGAACAAAATAGTTCAAACACAGTTAAGTGCAATATAAGTCCGATTCGTGCATTTATCTTATTGGTGATCACATAAGCACACAAATCGGGGTAACCAGGTTAGGATACAGAGCATGAAGAAATCATACCTTTCACCGTTGATTTACTCTAGCGGGCGTTCCCTTGTTCCTCTGGTTCACATTTGTTTCTCGAATCTTACTCTCGAATCAATGACTACATGCCAAATGATTCTATTAATACTAAGCTTTACAATACATACATAATTACTACGCCCGTACTTACCCCGTTATCCCGTTGTTTCGGTTTAACTTAATGTTCTTATACTTACAATTCCCTTAATTTGTTTCCTTACTCGTCTACTTATTTTCTTACCATTACTACTTCATTAATGGTGTATTACAACTTACATATGCATATATGTGTATAGGCATATATATATACATACCTATGATTACTATAATCATATAATAAAACATTTTTTTTGTCTCGACCGAACTTGCAAATCCGGTCGCAAGTCCGGTCCATTCCAGTAGCTCTCATTACGGGAGAATTTTCTGGTCCGACCAAACTTGCATGTCCGGTCGCAAGTCCGGTCTATTCCAGAAGGGAGAATTTTCTGTTCCGACCGAACTTGCAAGTCCGGTCGCAAGTCCGGTCCATTCCAGAACGTTCCCGTCTTTGTGATTCTGGGCTCGACCGACCTTGCAAGTCCGGTCACAAGTCTGGTCCGGCCCAGTACTTCAGTTTTAAAATCTGTTTTCAGTTCTATACTTTGCCCATTGTTTCCCCAATCTTACTACATGTAATCCCACACGTTTTGGTGCCATTTAAGCTCCCTAAAATACCTCAATTCATCCACCAATCCCATTACTCAATCCCTCAATCAACTTACACAATTTCCTCACTTCCCTTTGAACACTTACAACAGTTTCTCATTCCTCCAATGCTACAGCTTTTTGTTCCAACTTCTACCATTCAATACTCCTACTACCAATACCATTATTAGCATCCTCATTACATTATCTTTTCATCCTAGTTCTTCCCATTACCTAAATCCTTTTGAATTTGTTTCCGAGGTATTAAACACTCACCTCAAGTTCTCCAAATACACTTAATTCCTCCTAGTTTCTCCAATGCATTCCTAGCATTCTTTGCTACAGATTTTGCATCCTTATATCCTCATACTACAATTACCATTCCATGGCCATTAAACATCCCTACTATCCCCAATACATACCTTGGCTCTCTCCTCCACCAAGTCATTCATACATGTACATATTCCTACCGAAATTTTGCCATAGTTCATCTACTTTTCTTACCTAGCCACACATACACATTCTCACTTATTTCATTCCTAATCTAGCCACACCCTTGCAAGGGTCCTACCAGCACACATACAAATATAAATTCCTCAATACTTTCTCAATCCACAATACCAAAACACATATACTATACACTTGGCCCTAAGGCCTATAATTCACATACTAGTTCACAAATACCCAAAATTCCAATACTACAATACCAATACAATATTTTGGGTTCTTTAAATTGGTTTACCCATTCCCATTACTCTAATGCATTAAATGTAGCATTCAAGAGAGAGCTCTTACCTTAAGCTCTTATTTCCTCTTTTCTTTTCCACTTCTTCTCTTCTCTCTCTCTTGCCCAAATCGGCCATATGGGGAATGGAGTTGCCAAACTCCATTCCCATCACCCAAGCCACAAAACAATTGCAATTAATATACTAACCCTTATATTAATGCTAGTTCATTGAAATGTTTAAAACAAGATTTCTAGGGTTTACCTTTGGAGTGTCTTAGGAGGGTTTTTAGCCCTTGGTTCAAGAAGGTGAATCCACCACCATTGCAAGGTTGATATTATGCTCAAAGGAGAGAGAGAAAATGGAGAGTTACAAGGAGGTGAAAATCGGTTACAAGCAAGGATGGAGAAATATGAGTTATTTCATGGAGATTTTTACCTTAATGGAGAGAGGGGACTCCAAGCTATACATTGATGCTATTTCCTTCACCAATGGGGTATACCCACGAAAATAAACTTCCTCGTTTTTGGATTTTGAAAAGAGAGAAGTGTAGAGGAGGGTGAGGAGAGTAAGAATATGTAGTTATTTTTACATTTGAAGCTCACATGGAGGTAGAACATGAAGAAGAAGAAGAAGAGAAGCCATTGTTGCTTCCTTTGGGAGCTTCAAAATCGCCACCCAGCAGAGAGAGGGAGAGCAAATCGTTGGGGAAGAGAAGGAAGGGAGGTGAGAGAGTAGAGAAATGAGAGGTGAGAGAAAAAGGTGGGTGCTTTTTACTTTAGTACATTTCTTCCTTTTGCTTTTTGATCTCTTATTTAATTAGCTAGTTACATGTGTGTGTGAGGGGGTTATTTTACTTATTAAAATCGGTCCACACAGTATTACTAGCTGGAGCGTTTTTCGTCTTTTACAGAAACACTCGTTATTTTACCCGGTTTTAATACCATTCACTAACCGGGCCCGTTTTCCAGAATTTTCTCGTTTCTTTATTTTTATTGGTCATCAAACTTCCATTAATGCTTAATAATAGTTATTTAATGACTTATAGTTTTTACGGGTTCGGTTGACCACTTAAAGTCACGTTTTCGGGTTCTCTCGGAAAACGTGCACTAAAGCTCTATTAGTGTTTTAATACATTATTTGGATCCGGTTTCTTCGGGAGTTGTTCCCATATATTATTTAGGTCTTATTAAGCCCTTAGAATCCATATAACGCGCTAACCGAGGTCTCATACCTCCTATGGTTATTTAACGCTTATTTAGCGTTTTTCGCTTTTTAAGCATTTCTTCATTTCTTTTGGATTTATTTTTCCTTACCAATATTACTTAGGCATTATTAGGCTCTTAAATCAGGATTATAATAATCTTAATCGCCATATTTAAGTTCGGGGTATTTCAATCTACCCCCTTAAGAACTTTGTCCTCAAAGTTGTTCGAGGTTATGAGATCACTATACTAACTCATTTATACTTGCCTAATATCAAAGCCATACATTCCTCCTCCTTACAATTTCTAAATTCATTACTCAAGGTTTCTCCTTTCCATACCATACCAATATACAATGATTACTCCAATCCATATTACTACCAGCCATCCAGTTCCTCATTACAAAATTTAAACATACATACAGTGCAAAGCTATCCCCAAAGCAATGCAATACACATTACAATCCCGCAGGCACTCAGGTCATCTAGACACAGGACTCCTCTATGTCCCGCTGCCCTTGGAATAATACAATATGATACACTACTACCTTCTCCGGTATAAGCTTCTAACCAATCCTTATTCTCAGTCTAAGGAAAATCCTTCCCAACAGCTAATTAGAAATCCTTCTAAAGCATACAACTCCAAATTTCAATTTATATTCACTACCTCTATCCATGTGTGATTCTTGTGACCACTTATGGGGAGCTTCAAGAATCATTTGACCCTGATGTGATCAGCACCAGTGTTGAACTAACTTTCCGCCCCAATTTGTGTTCAGTTTCCCTCGATCTGATCAGGATCAAGTTCGACTTCCCACATCAGTTTCAAACAACCAGATAATTCAATTATTTCAATTTATATGTTTTTACTCTTCCTAGTGATAATTACCAATTCGTACACTCCAAAGGATGGAATTCAGTCCATCAATCATTCTCAATCTACTTCCCAAATACTTTCCTCAGAATTCAATGCCTAAGTGCTCATTTCATCAATCTTCTCTACTTTCTTCCATTACTCCCTATTATCTCTACTATTCTAATTAGGGAATACAATACTTATGAAATTCAGCTGTCCTCAATTTACTTCCAATAACATACTTACGAATACACCACTCATGGGCTACATTCCTCTACTACTCATAGTCAATCCGTACTACTTCCTTAAGGATACAATACTTGTGGAGCTCCGTCCACTACTCATTCTCAATTGTCTCAAGACAATCACCTAGGGAACTCAATTTCCTCTGGGTTCTACATCGGTTTTATACCGACTCTTGCATCGTAGTGCCATGTCTAAGTTCAAATAGACATACACAACAGGAATTATCATTTCCCAAAGAGTTTCTCTACTCTTCTTTACAAATACTCTCACATTGGAGTTACAAGATGGTTATTTTCATCCTATGGTATTCGCATCTCTTGTGCCTAATTACCATGATTACGATGTGAATGAATACGTATGTTTATTTCCCACAAGCACCAATCATTAAATCAATTCTCATTTGTGTATGCACATTATTGTTTATGTGTTTTACTCGTGAAACTTACATTAAGCGGTTTTCGCTCTACCCCCCTTAAAAGGGATTACACCCACGTAATCTACCATGTGTTACTATTGAACATTGGTTTACTCAATTTGGGCAATCTGAAGCGTTTAGCTTCACTACGATATACTATACAATATGCTCTGGTCAAAGGGTCTTAACCATACCAATGGTTTAGTCTTTGCACCGAGGATTCCTATATGAGTTTATTTAACTCATAATTAATTCAGTTCTAGCCTATTAGGCTTCAAGGCATTAATAGCCATTCTTTCCTTCTTACTAGGTGTATTACATTTCCTAGCTAGGGCCCACTAGCTTCTGCTGCGCGACCCTGATAACTTGGGTTACTCACCCTTCATGTTATCCTTAATGTGCTATACATCACCCTTTTTCCCTCTATTGTGGAAATAAGGTTTACTAACAGTGTGGTATTCTTTTACCGCTGTTTGAACTCAATGAGTTTTAGATTGTAACCAGCCCTCTGGTAATCTATTACACATACTATTCGTACTCCCACGATTATTCACTAAGTTCCTCCGACTTGTTGTCGGGCGAGGTTAAGTCACTACCTAGTTGTAGTGCTTCCTCTGCTGTCACTAGCTTCTAAATTATACCAGTTCTTCTGGTTCAGTACAAGTGTTCTTTGCTTGTATGACCTTGCATTCTCAATGCGTCGGTCCAAGTGACTTTCTTCAGTCTTCTTTCACCTTTTTTTTCTAATGGAATTCACATCTTTTGATTGTTAATGTGTTCTACACTCTTCGTGCTTCTTTGGCCTTAGGCCGCACGGTCTGTTGCTAAACTTGCTTAACTGGCTTATGCCATGTTTATGGTGAAAAGAAAGATTTACTACGGTTTACATTCTCCATGTTCCTAGCCATCCCATTAGATCATTAGCTGCACAAGTGCAATACCAAAACACTCAGTCATACAGAGTGCAGAGGCGTAAACGCTTGACCGTAAGTCACTTATGTGATAGAAAGGAATATTTTTGTCTGTCTCCTCATACTTATACTCCGTGTCGTTATCTAACTACTTCCTCATAGCGGTCGCTTGTTGCGCACCGTATCCTTACTCATTATGCAATATCGTTCTTACTGATTGTGTTACTGTGGTAGCTCGTCTTTACTCATTACCATTGTCGTTGGCACCATTTCCTTATGGTGTAATTACACTAGGAGGTTCCTAGTTCATATGTATGATGGTTGTCATAGCATACCACAATGGTATTATTTTTCCCCATGCGGAGATGTTTCATTCCGGTTTAGGTTTCATGTGTAGGTTGGCTTTCCTCACATTATTTCCATCATTTATGATACCATTTACCCATTATCTTGGTTGACCAAGGATAAAGTAATTTATCGGGTTACAAGCTGTAACAGCCCAGTCTTAACCCACATATGTGATATTGCCCGCTTTGGACCGCAGTCCGCACGGTTTGTTTTCGAGGTACCATCCCTAAAACGCGTCTCACACAAGGGAAGAGTATCCCCACACCTATAAGGCGTGGTTCGTTCTCTCTCCCGATTGATGTGGGAGGTGACCCCTACCGTGGGTATCACACAAGCCCCCTTGGGCGTTGGTCATTTGTGGTGTCCAATGTGCATTCGCATTGATTATTTTTGGCATTAGTTATAGGCTCTAGCTGTGCAGTTTCACTTGTATGCATATCACCGGGACATCCCAAGAAACTTCAGGGGTTTTCTGGTCCCGTTCTCTAATTGAAGAGTATTTTATCACTGATAGGTGAAAGTTCTTGTTGAGGGGTTTGTCGCCACTCATACGTCTCATAGCAAGGTTACTATGTTAGTACCTGCTTACGTACTGCATATGGAGTATACTTACTCCTTTAAGTCGCGATGGTTAGGAATGTCTTTTCCTTGTTTCATCGCCTCTTGGCAGTATCTATATGCGTAGGCTCTATTGTTATAGTAGATGGAAGCCTCTTCTAAGGGTTCACATCTTCACCACCTTGGTGGTCTTCGATTAACGAGGGGTACTTTTCCTCGAGTTTCTGTAGTGTCCAAACGTGGACTAGGCCAATGTTGGCATTATCACGATTCTTATGCCTCTGCGCTACCATTGCTACAGAAGGCATGAAGGTAATTAAGGCTTGTCAACTGTATACTAGACTGATGCTCTAGTGACAGTGACGTTGAGTTGGCCATTACTCCAAGCCACTTAGGATGTTGGGCTTGCATTGATGGTCCAGTTGTTGATTTCTTTGTCGTACGAGACCATATCTCCTGTAAGTTTCGTTATCAAATGGTGTGGGTTATGCAACCGTTAGGGTTTACATAACATAGTTGGCCGGTGGCTTTTAAGCCTTACTGCTGCAAGCTATGCTCTTCGCAAGCTGCTTATACATGTTTCCACTCCATGTATACCCCATAGGTTGGAGGTATTACTAGGCTCCATGGTAAGTCGTGACATCACGCTTCCGTTCATAGGAGACCCTTTAGGCAATCGGGTGTTAATCCGAGCCTTCTGGTAATTTAGGGTGTTTCCTGTTAAGTGAAATCCCTTCGGTGTCCTAACCGAATGTTCGCTCTAGCTCATGTGCTCTTGTCATGATGTTTGTTCAACTGTTGTTAATCCAGACACCCTTCAAGGATTGCTCCTGGGTGTTGTTGGTCACGCCGTTACATCCGGCTAATGTTTATGGCATGTTGTGCCTACTATACCGCCTTGTGGTATTGTATTTTGAGTTATCCCTTTTTGGGTTATAACGTCTCCCGTTCTTGGGTAGACTGTTTACACTTGCTCCTAGTGCTTAAGACTAGGTAAAAAAAATCCTCTCTAGTGATGGATTACGCTCCTTGGTAGTTTTGGCAATTGTTCTTGGGATTCTCGTCCCGTTCATTGAACATTGTGATGTTCACATTAGGCATTTGCCTTACGGTGTTCAGGCTGGGTATACTTCCCAGCTGTCATGTGTTTTCCTGATGTCTTCGAGACATATCCAATGTCTATACTTATTAGTCTGTGCTTTTTGCACGTCTGATTCTTATTCCGTATCCTCAGATGGATTCTCTGAGTTCTTCTTGCTTACTCCTTAGTTGAGTTCCTTCTCCTTGATCGTCTGGAGTTCCAGTTGTTCTGGTTTAAACTTACTCATGGTCCGTAGAACGGAGTTGACTACTTCCCGTGTTTCGTACACTACATGTATACATACGTGGGGTACCGTGTTGATACGTTACCACTTACCTAACTATCTGTCAAGCCCACAAGCTCCTTCAGAGTGCGGTTGTCCCACATCCTGTAATTGGGTACACTCGTAGTGCTCGTCACACGCCTAGGTGAAGTATTCTATTGTCAACTCCTCTTGTATCATTCTATGATACTCACCGCAATTCTGTTGGTTTGGTTTTAAAATCCAAGGTTTAAAAGAAGGTTTGTGGTTTTGAAAGAAAACTTGGTTTTGAAAAAAATAATAGTTCGGTGTTAAAAGAGGTTCTTCCTGGCACAGCCACGTTCGAAATCTTGACCAAGTCCAGCTTTCTGCTGACTGGTGTATCCTTTGTACAATGGTCAGGCCGTCAGGCCTTTCCAAGGTTCCATTCTTCCAGTTTTTAGGATGTGTGATCCAGTAGTTGTTCTATTACGGCCACAGTACATTACTATGTACTTGTGGTGTGTTAGGGTTCCTCTACATGTTTCTGTCCTTACTGCACTTGCCGTGGCAAGTGCGTGGTACTGGTGGTTTTTGGTTAAACTTATACCGGTCACGACAGGGTTTCCACTCGTATTTGGTAGTCTTGTCGACTCTTCCCTTGGAGTGTCGATTTATGTTTTGGGATACTCGATTCTTATAGGTAGCTTCTCATTGATCTTGACATGGTTGTCTTGATCAGGGTACTTCTCCAATCCTTAAAGATCCTTACTTATTTGGTTTACGTTTTGCTTATTGATCGTTCCCACATGTAAACTGTGGTTATTGAGCCTTAATTTGTTTAGGCACTACTCTTGTAGCCCTATCGGGTTATATCCCGTGGATGTTCTCGTGGTTGTGTAAGCTATGTCGGCCAGGTATTGTAGCCTTTGACGTTATAGTTTCGGAGCTAACCACTCCTGATTATGTCCTTAGTCAGCTAGCATACCGTTGGTGGCACTACTTAGCTAGTACTGTCCCGTAGACTTACGTCTCGGGTTTTGTTATTGTTCCTTCTTCTACTCCGTTGCACGCTTAGTGCTTCTTTTCCTGCTGCTGATTGGTTAGTCAAGTTTTGCGACTGCTAAGCATGTCGCCCCATGTTGCATGTTGTAGTCTCCATATGGTTGGAGTTCTCATTCTACCGCCATTAAGTGCGGTTATTGTTGTTCAACCGAGATCCATCTCCGGGACTTCCAATTCTTGGAATCTACCATATGTCTGTTCTTTGTTACTGTGTGATTGCTTCACATCTGCCAGATCGGGTTTCCCCGAGTATGAGAGGACTTTCCTTCTCTCTGGCGTCCTTTCCCAAGTTATACAATGGGGTTTGCGGTGGGTGGGACTGGTATTGTAGGTATCCGGTACTCACCGGTGGTTCCTAACTAACATATCTCTAATGCTAACACTCAGCCCTTAGCCCTAAGCTTCTAGTTCCTAACTCGGTATTTCCTAAACTCGGTACTTCCAGTCATCAGAGCGATAGTTCGCTCTGATACCACTTTTTGTAACACCCCTACCGTTAATACTGTCATTACCGTCTAATGTCCTCGTACTTCCAGATTCACGCAGCGGTACATACTTACACACGGTGGGTGATACAATGCCGTTAGTCACCCACGTGACTAACAAAGCTACTACTACTACATACAGCATCGGTCTGATGGACCGGAATCCCGAGTACTACACATATACAATACATGCTCCATTTACCAATCACATACTACTATGCTCCATTCAACACATTGCTCCATTACAATACCGTACGATACAATGTACATAACCGAGTTTACTAAGTTCCAAACACAAATACAATACTCCTTCCAAGTTCATATATACTCATCAAGAGTCTACAACTACCCATTCCTCACAACTACATACAAGGCTCCAAGCCTTTTACGATTCTCTACTAACTACAGTTCACCCTAGCTATCCAAGTGTAGTCGCCGGTCTCTTACCGTGATCATGTCTGCTTCCAGTACCTGCGCACTAAAAACGTTCCCCCTAGGGGGTCAGCTTACGCTGAATATGATAACCGCATACCCCGCGTACTAGCGAGGGTACGCCGACCATTTGGTCGAATACATGCAATTCATTTTACAATATACACATACATACATGCTTTCATTCAAGATACTACAATACTACACAAGGTATACATACATACCCACAATACAATACATGCTTGGAAGACAATACGAGTCAACCAACACTTACTTACCATCTTCCAGAATACACATACACAATACATACTCATTACATACTCAATACGCAATACGGAGATACACTTCTCCAATTCACACGTAAGGCTTGTTAGCTTCTTTACACACCCGGGTTAATCGGGTGTTCAATACTCATTTACTCAAGGTCAATGACTTACAATAGTCAAGACCGATACTCATACAATACTTACTTCTTACATACTTTACTCATGTTAAGTCGGTATGAGCTCCGGGCAGGGATTACTACATCCCACCACCGGGCTTTAAGGTGGCCCACTAATCCAGGATGCTACCCATTCAAGGGATTTGGTCCATGGAAAAGATTACAGCCAGGATTCGGATCCAACCTCTTGTGTTTCCTTATCCTCACGCGTGGCCGAAACTATATCGGACTTCTACTCATTCCATTTTACTCATTACTCATGTCAGGAGTTAGATCGCTAGGAATTAGTAGAAGTCAGTACTTCATTTCCATACATCCATACAATACACAAGTACACATTACTTACACATACTCTTCATTTCCATTCATACATTTCATGAATTATACAAACTAATTGTTCAAGAAGATACAACAAGAACAAAATAGTTCAAACACAGTTAAGTGCAATATAAGTCCGATTCGTGCATTTATCTTATTGGTGATCACATAAGCACACAAATCGGGGTAACCAGGTTAGGATACAGAGCATGAAGAAATCATACCTTTCACCGTTGATTTACTCTAGCGGGCGTTCCCTTGTTCCTCTGGTTCACATTTGTTTCTCGAATCTTACTCTCGAATCAATGACTACATGCCAAATGATTCTATTAATACTAAGCTTTACAATACATACATAATTACTACGCCCGTACTTACCCCGTTATCCCGTTGTTTCGGTTTAACTTAATGTTCTTATACTTACAATTCCCTTAATTTGTTTCCTTACTCGTCTACTTATTTTCTTACCATTACTACTTCATTAATGGTGTATTACAACTTACATATGCATATATGTGTATAGGCATATACATATACATACCTATGATTACTATAATCATATAATAAAACATTTTTTTGTCTCGACCGAACTTGCAAATCCGGTCGCAAGTCCGGTCCATTCCAGTAGCTCTCATTACGGGAGAATTTTCTGGTCCGACCGAACTTGCATGTCCGGTCGCAAGTCCGGTCTATTCCAGAAGGTTTCAGACGGGAGAATTTTTTGTTCCGACCGAACTTGCAAGTCTGGTCGCAAGTCCGGTCCATTCCAGAAGGTTCCCGTCTTTGTGATTCTGGGCTCGACCGACCTTGCAAGTCCGGTCGCAAGTCTGGTCCGGCCCAGTACTTCAGTTTTAAAATCTGTTTTTAGTTCTATACTTTGCCCATTGTTTCCCCAATCTTCCTACATGTAATCCCACACGTTTTGGTGCCATTTAAGCTCCCTAAAATACCTCAATTCATCCACCAATCCCATTACTCAATCCCTCAATCAACTTACACAATTTCCTCACTTCCCTTTGAACACTTACAACAGTTTTCTCATTCCTCCAATGCTACAGCTTTTTGTTCCAACTTCTACCATTCAATACTCCTACTACCAATACCATTATTAGCATCCTCATTACATTATCTTTTCATCCTAGTTCTTCCCATTACCTAAATCCTTTTGAATTTGTTTCCGAGGTATTAAACACTCACCTCAAGTTCTCCATATACACTTAATTCCTCCTAGTTTCTCCAATGCATTCCTAGCATTCTTTGCTACAGATTTTGCATCCTTATATCCTCATACTACAATTACCATTCCATGGCCATTAAACATCCCTACTATCCCCAATACATACCTTGGTTCTCCCATCCACCAAGTCATTCATACATGTACATATTCCTACCGAAATTTTGCCATAGTTCATCTACTTTTCTTACCTAGCCACACATACACATTCTCACTTATTTCATTCCTAATCTAGCCACACCCTTTCAAGGGTCCTACCAGCACACATACAAATATAAATTCCTCAATACTTTCTCAATCCACAATACCAATACACATATACTATACACTTGGCCCTAAGGCCTATAATTCACATACTAGTTCACAAATACCCAAAATTCCAATACTACAATACCAATACAATATTTTGGGTTCTTTAAATTGGTTTACCCATTCCCATTACTCTAATGCATTAAATGTAGCATTCAAGAGAGAGCTCTTACCTTAAGCTCTTATTTCCTCTTTTCTTTTCCACTTCTTCTCTTCTCTCTCTCTTGCCCAAATTGGCCATATGGGGAATGGAGTTGCCAAACTCTATTCCCATCACCCAAGCACACAAAACAATTGCAATTAATATACTAACCCATATATTAATGCTAGTTCATTGAAATGTTTAAAACAAGATTTCTAGGGTTTACCTTTGGAGTGTCTTAGGAGGGTTTTTAGCCCTTGGTTCAAGAAGGTGAATCCACCACCATTGCAAGGTTGATATTATGCTCAAAGGAGAGAGAGAAAATGGAGAGTTACAAGGAGGTGAAAATCGGTTACAAGCAAGGATGGAGAAATATGAGTTCTTTCATGGAGATTTTTACCTTAATGGAGAGAGGGGACTCCAAGCTATACATTGATGCTATTTCCTTCACCAATGGGGTATACCCACGAAAATAAACTTCCTCGTTTTTGGATTTTGAAAAGAGAGAAGTGTAGAGGAGGGTGAGGAGAGTAAGAATATGTAGTTATTTTTACATTTGGAGCTCACATGGAGGTAGAACATGAAGAAGAAGAAGGGAAGCCATTGTTGCTTGCTTTGGGAGCTTCAAAATCGCCACCCAGCAGAGAGAGGGAGAGCAAATCGGTGGGGAAGAGAAGGAAGGGAGGTGAGAGAGTAGAGAAATGAGAGGTGAGAGAAAAAGGTGGGTGCTTTTTACTTTAGTACTTTTCTTCCTTTTGCTTTTTGATCTCTTATTTAATTAGCTAGTTACATGTGTGTGTGAGGGGGTTATTTGACTTATTAAAATCGGTCCACACAGTATTACTAGCTGGAGCGTTTTTCGTCTTTTACAGAAAACACTCGTTATTTTACCCGGTTTTGATACCATTCACTAACCGGGCCCGTTTTCTGGAATTTTCTCGTTTCTTTATTTTTATTGGTCATCAAACTTCCATTAATGCTTAATAATAGTTATTTAATGACTTATAATTTTTACGGGTTCGGTTGACCACTTAAAGTCACGTTTTCGGGTTCTCTCGGAAAACGTGCACTAAAGCTCTATTAGTGTTTTAATACATTATTTGGATCCGGTTTCTTCGGGAGTTGTTCCCATATATTATTTAGGTCTTATTAAGCCCTTAGAATCCATATAATGCGCTAACCGAGGTCTCATACCTCCTATGGTTATTTAACGCTTATTTAGCGTTTTTCGCTTTTTAAGCATTTCTTCATTTCTTTTGGATTTATTTTTCCTTACCAATATTACTTAGGCATTATTAGGCTCTTAAATCAGGATTATAATAATCTTAATCGCCATATTTAAGTTCGGGGTATTTCACAAATGCACATAATTAAAATCCTAAACCCTTAGAAATACACTAATCTAATGAAGGGGGCTTAAAACACAAAAGTTAGGTTTTACCTTTGGAATTCTAAGAGGGGTTTTAACCCTTGAATCAAGAGGATGGTTCCACCACCATTGGAAGGTTGAAATAATGCTCAAAAGAGAGAGAAAAACAAGGCATCACAATGGGGAAAAATCGGCTACAATAAGAGATGGAGGAAAAAGTGAGTTTTTCTTTGAAACTTTTAC
The DNA here is from genome assembly GCA_023374045.1 of Limonium bicolor. Classification (NCBI taxonomy): domain Eukaryota; kingdom Viridiplantae; phylum Streptophyta; class Magnoliopsida; order Caryophyllales; family Plumbaginaceae; genus Limonium; species Limonium bicolor. The sequence goes on from CM041779.1 coordinate 285,909,132, forward strand.
CTTAATGGAAAGAGAAGCCTCCAAGCTACAAGATGGTACCATTTTCTCTTCAAATAGGCAAACCCATGGAGATGAAGTTCATCATTTTGAGATTTGGAAAAGAGGGAAATGTAGCTCTTGATGATGAGAAGAAGAATATGTAATTTTTTCTTGATTTGGAGCCTTGGCGTGGCTTGGGCAAGCTTGGAAAGAAGGGCTGCCATGGATGAAGCTCAAAATCAGCCAGAACCAGAGGGGAGGAGAAAAAAACTGTAGAGAAAGGAGGAAAGAGAGGGAGGAAAGAAGGGAAATGAGAGGAGAGAGAGAAGACTCCCTTTTTTACTTTTTCTTTCTTACTTACTTTTCTTTTCTTTCTTTATTTACTTATTAAAAGGAGATAGGGGTGAGTCATCAATTAAAACTGGCCCCCCTGTTATACACGCTGGAGCGTTTCTCGTCTTTTACCGACAACGCTCGTTAATTTACCCGGTTTTAGCACTATTCACTAACCGGGCCCGTTTTCTGAGTTTTTCTCGTTTCTTTAATTTATGGGTTCTTAAGCTCTCATTAATGCTTAATTATATTTATTTGGTTGACTATAATTTTTACGGGTTCAACCACTCAAAGTCACGTTTTCGGGTTTTCTCGAAAAACGTGCGCTAAAGCTTTATTAGCGTTTTTAATTTGTTTTATGGATCCGTTTTCTTCAGGGATTGTTTCCGTATATCAATTAGGCATTATTGAGCCTTGGAAATCACTCTATGACCCTTGTCGAGGTCGTATTCCTCCTATCGTCACATACCACTCATTTTAGCATTTTTCGCTTTTTAAGCATTTTCTTATTTCTTTTGGATTTATTTTTCCTTACCAAAATTCTTTAGGCACTAATAGGCCTTCAAATTTCATATTAGAGTAATTTAATCACCCTAATTAAGTTCAGGGTATTTTAGAGTAGGTTTGGGGGCAGGTGGTTTTTTGGAGAAGGTAACAGGTTTAACAATTGTTTTAATTTGGAAGGAGGGTGTTTTGTTGTACAACGTCTGACCCAAAATGTCAGTGTCTCTTATACGATTGGCTTTGGAGGGATCAAGTGTGATGTTGCAGTGAATGAGTAGTTTTGGAATCCAAAAGACGTACCCTAAGGAGTGACGAGAGGAAGACAAAGATGAGGCTATGTGGTTAAGCATCATCTGGGAAAGGTTGATTCTTTTGTGGTGGATCAAACAATACATTATAGCTAAATCAAGCCGACAAACAAACTGATTTCCTTCTTTTCTAGGCACAAGATTTTTTATAACAAGGGTGTGAAGCATTTGATGGATATTCAACAAAGCGGGTCGGTCTAGAGAGTGACCGACTCGACTATTAGGCAGGAAAAAATCATATACTTCCTATGCATCGACAAAATCTAACTCAAGAAAACTATCTCGGTCATAGAAGTCTAGACCAGAAGTAGGGATTGCTAAATGAGTGGCTATGGTGGTAGTATCCAGAATCAAAGTAGTACTCGCCTTAGTCATCAACTTTCACTAGTAGAAAAAAGATTTTAAATGACGGACTTTATACCACGGTTAACAGTGAAACCGTCGTTTAAATTTTATAAACCACGGTTATTTAGAGAACCGTCATATATGTTGCACGGCTCACTATATAAACGACGGTTTTAACAGAAACCGTCATTTATAGTTCAACGCCGTATAAGATAAATGACGGTTCCGTTTCTAACCGTCGTATATAATCTACATAAACCACGGTTCAATATAAAACCGTCATTTATCTTATACGGCGTCGAACTATAAACGGCGGTTACCCTAAAACCGTGGTTTATTCCTTGTATCACAAAGGTTTTAAACGACGGTTTGTCTAATAACCGTCGTTTAAAGTCATTTAATTAAAAACCCGACCTTTCTTCTTCCTCTTCTTCTTCCTCCCGCGTTCTCTTCCTCTCTGGCGATTCCCGAACTCCCGTCGCTCTCTATTGCTGTCGAGCCACCACCCCTCTACCGTCTTCGACTCCACCGCCCCACTCCCGTCGCCTCTTTCTTCCGGTCGCGGCGACAACAACGGGAACCATTTGCGCTGCCTCCACCGCCCCACGTCTCGACTTCGCGCCGTAGCTCCACCGCGCCTCCGCCCCTGCACCGTCACCTTTCTCTTCCGGTCGCGGCAAGCCCCTCCACCGCCCCACTCCTCTGGTGTCGACAGACGCCTCCAGTACCCTAGCTCCACCGCCCCAGTACTCCTCTGGTCTCGACAACACCGCGCCGCCCCTCCACTGTTAACCTCCGAATCCTACCGGTAATTAAACTCTAGCTATTTATTTTTTGATTAGTGGCTGATTTTGTGCTTTGAGGAGTGATTATTATCGGTTTTGATATGTTATTGTGGTTTGTGTGTGTGTCTCTGTATGCAAGAGATAAAAAAACTGAGAAGAAAGAAAATATTAGAACACAAGAAAGATAGTGTAGTAGTAGTAGTAGTTAGAGAGAAGAAAAACTCAAATAGTATCTGAACAGTAGTAACAGATCAAAAACGAGTGAGGAGGAAAATCGAGTGTAGTAGTAGTAGTAGTTGATTGATCCATTCAGGGAATTTGAGAGAGAGGGTCGAATATATCAATAACATTTTTTGAGGAATCTTGTTAAATACCAAACATTCTCAGTACAAATTTCATTCATTTTTGGTGGTATTGTAGGTGCTTTCTTCTGATGCCTATTAACCCTTATCTTATGTTTTGTCAATTTTTTATAATCCTTCGTGAGTGTAAGGATCTACAACTACAGTGTATTCAAGACAAGGGTTTTTCATTACTTCATCAAGAAGTATATTATTTGCTTGGATAACCATTGTGTAAGCATTGGAGGATTCAAAGCACCTACAATACCACCAAAAATGAATGAAATTTGTACTGAGAATGTTTTGTATTTAACAAGATTCCTCAAAAAATGTTATTGATATATTTGTAGTGGATACTACACTGAGATTATAAATAAGAAAATGTTAGTGTTGTTGTTGGTGTTACGATGGCTGTTTTGTGATGAAGTTATCTATCCGTATTATTGTTGGTGGTGTATTAATATTGTTGTAAGTGTTGCTGTTTGTTGCTATTATTCTTGCGGGTGTTATAATTGTTGCATATTATTAATTTTTTTGTACTTGTATTGTGTTTGTTTTTGCCGAAAAAAGTGTGGTGTATCTAAAAAAACGCAATGGTCATGCCAAATTTTTTCCAGAATTTAACCTTATTCTACTTTTATTGAATAGGTGTTACTACGGTTTAACAATCCCTCTTCCATCACATTTGTGAGTTGATCATCCCTACTCATTAGGTTAGTTTTTTAAAAATGTTTCAATAACATGGTTTATTCAAAATATATTCGTTTGTTTATTTGTTCAATTATTCATATTTTTTCAAATTAAAACCTTATATTCTAATTTCATTGAATAGGTGTCACTACACACAGTCGGATTGTCTACTTGTCGCACCATCTGCTGCTGTCAACCTCCGCCACCGGTTTGCCTGATCAGAACCCACGGTAAAACACTTGCGTTTCTGATTATGATTTTAGAAACAAATACTTATATATTGTCACGAATAAACGTTGTACTAAATTCTACTTGTATTCTGCAATCATTAGAATATATATTTGCATAGTGTTGTGAAATGTGAGATTAAGTTGAAATGGGGTGGTTGTTTTTGTTCATTGATCATATATATTATTATATACTTGTCTGTCTGATAATAATTCATATGGTTTGCGGAGAATAAATGTTATTGCTGCTACTGTGTTTGTTTCTGCCTTAAAAAAATGTGGAGTGTCTAAAAATACGCCCAAATTTTTTCTAGAATTTAAGCTGATTCTAATCCCATCGTTTGTTTAATATGTTCAATTATTCAAGTTTTTATAAAATTAAAACCTTATTTTAATTTCATTGAATAGGTGTCATATACTACGTGCAAGAACATCTGTCTACTTGTCTCTTCTCTATCTTGTGCTGTTCGCGCTGACCATCCAGTACTCATCAGGTTGGTATTTAAAACATTTCAATTTATTTTTGTTTTTCTATTAAACAATGGAAAATCAATTCAAACATAGAATTACCTGTCTGAGATTTACCTGATAGAGGTATGTCTTAGATAGTCCCTGTTGGGACTGTCTAATGACCTTTGATCTCACCATCTATGAAATACCCCGACCTTAAATATGGCGATTAAATTATCCTAATATGTAATTAAGAGCCTAATAATGCTTAAATAATATTGGTAAGCAGAAATAAATCCAAAAGAAATAAAGAAACGCTTAAAAAGCGTGAACCGCTAAATAAGCATTAAATAACCATAGGAGGTATGAAACCTCGGTTAGCGTATTATAAGGATTCTAAAGGCTTAATTAAGTCTAAATAAGTATTAGGGAACAAATCCCGAAGAAAACGGATCCTTAAAATGAATTAAAATCACTAATGAACATTAAAGCGCGTTTTTCGAGGTAACCGAGAAAACGTGTCTTTAAGCGGGTCAAATAGACTCGTAATAATTTTGGTCAACTAAATATTCATTAATAAATATTAGTGAAGCTTTAGAACCAATAAAATCAAGAAAAAGAGAAATTAGTAAAAACTGTCAAAAACGGGAAGTTGTGGGGTAGAAATATAAATAACACAAACTTATGTGTCCACTTTTAAAATAAAAAGTGAAGCTGTGTGTGTGTGTGTATGCCAGCCGATGGCCCCCCTATCCCTCACACTCTCTCACACACTCACTCACACTCTCTTATTTACAAAACTACAAAACTAATAAAGTAAAAACACTCACTACTTTATTCTACTCTCACATACTCTCTCTCCTACCCATTCTCTATTCTCCCTCACGTGAACACCCCTCACCAGCACTCTCTCTTTTCTTCCTTTCTTCTTCCATGCGATTTCCATGGAGATTTAGCAACCCTCACAAAAACACCAACTTCTCTCCTTTGTAACTCTCTCCAAACTCTTCCAAAAATTATAAAAATACCACCATTGTAATCCTCTCACCAAGGGCTACATTTCTATCTTTCCAAAATTCGAAAACACCCATTTTCGTTTTTATGGGTATGTCCCATTTGGAGTTTCAAGACCACCATTAGAGCCACCTTGGTCTCCTTGTTCTTTTGAGGTAAAAATCTCTTTTAAACTCCATCGTTTTTCTAGCCTTGTGGGCAAAACGAAAATGTGAACTAAAGCCTTGTTTACTCCTTGTGTGTATAGCCGATTTTGGCATTTTGGTGGTGAGAGAAATCTTGTTCTTGAGCTATCCCAAACAGCTCTTGTGCTCTTGGAAGGTAATAAATTTTCTAAACCCTAAAACCTAGATTAGAAATGCTTAATGGTTAGGGTTAGTTTTTAGTATTGAAATGGTGTAATGAATGGTTGTAGTGTTAGTGGATTGAGATTACAAAACCGGTAGAGAGAGAGAAGGGAAAAAGAAGAAAGAAGAGAAAGGAAATCTAGAGAAGAAAAAAGGTAAGAATCAACCCTTGTGTAAGCCTTGTATATGTTAATGTAAGATTTTAAGGATGAATGTGTATTTTAAAATGGTAATGTATTAGTAATGTAATGTGTAAGAGAATATAAGTATTTTGAAGCTTTGAAGCTTTAAAAGATGTGTAAACCTTATTGAAAACAGATTGGGACTTAGTGTTTGAGTGCAGAATTTTATGAGGTGTTTTAGCATTGGTATTGATATGGGAGCTTGTATGTTTTGGTGTGTTGTAAACAGGTGAATTGATTATTGATGTGAGTGTAGACAATGTGGTGAGTGTATAAATATACAAGGGAGACTATGGCAAAATTTACCTAGGAATGGAACACTTAGTGTGTTAGAAACTAGGTGACTAAGGTGTGTATGTGTAACAGATTTTGATTAAGGAAAATAGAGGGTAAGTTGAGAGAGATGGGTAATGTATTCTAAATGCATTAGGAATGTTAGAAATGTCGATAGAAGAGGGAGATATAGAAGAGGAGTGTAAATGACAAAATCTGTAGCGAAAAATTTAAGTGCATTGTGGAAACTAGGAGGAATGAGTGTACAAGATTTGGTGAAATGGAGAGTTGGACTTGGGTATAGATATTGTAGTTGCTTGGAAATGAATTGGAATGGTAAGATGGCATTAGGAGAGGGAACTATGCATGGAGGAAATAAGAACCCAAAATCTGTAGCAAAAACTACTTGGAGAAACTATTGCAAGTGTTGGAAAGGAAGTAAGGAATTGTGTAAGTTGTTTGATGGATTTAGTAATGGATTTGGTGAATGAACTAAGGAGTATTAGGAGGTTTAATTAGTGCTATAACATGGGGATTAAGTGTAGGAACAATGGGGAAAGTTGGGTAAAAGAGGGGACTGAAAACAGAAATTAAAATGCAAATACTGGGCCGGACCGAACTTGCGACCGGACTTGCAAGTTCGGTCGAGCCCAGATTTACAAAGACGGGTGAGCTACTGGAATCGACCGGACTTGCGACCGGACTTGCAAGTTCGGTCGGACCAGAAATTTTCCCCGTCTGTAACCTACTGGAATCGACCGGACTTGCGACCGGACTTGCAAGTTCGGTCGGCCAGAAAATTTCCAGGTACCTACTGGAATCGACCGGACTTGCGACCGGACATGCAAGTTCGGTCGGTCCAGAAAAATTTCCCGAGGATAGCTACTGGAATCGACCGAACTTGCGACCGGACTTGCAAGTTCGGTCGGGCCAGAAATTTCCGGTGTAGATAGCTACTGGAATGGACCGGACTTGCAAGGTCGGTCGCAAGTCCGGTCCTCAAAAAAAAAAAAAAATTTATTATTTCAATTAATAATAATATATATATATATATAATATATGTATACCCACATATATATAATGTACATGTATGAAGCAGCTAATAGTAAGTAAGAAATAAAACTTAAGGTAATGAAAATAAGTAAGTAATGTGTAAGTGTAGGAAGCTTAAGGACTTAGTAAGTATGAATTAGTAAACATAGTAAGAGCAATTGAATTAAGTAGTAATAGTTAGATTAATCGTTTGAATGTATGTATATCATAGGATTTGAATTGTGAATACCGGAGGAACATTGGGATACAAGTACAACGGTGAAAGGTATGATTTCTTCATGCCCTGTATCCTAATCTGGTTACCCCGATTTGTGTGCTTACTTGATCACCTAATAAGATAAATGCACGAATCGGACTATATTGCACTTACTTGTGTTTGTGTATATTGTTCTTGGTATTTCTCTTGAACAATAGTTTGTATAATTCATGAAATGTATGGATGATGATATGGTGTAAATGAATCTTGTATTGTACTTATGTATTGTATTATTTGTAGAATGTATATTGGGCATTGTATTTGTAAATGTGGCTTGAATGTTGACTTGTGCTAATTCCTAACTATCTAACTCCTAACTTAAGTGAGTAAATTGGAATGAGTACAAGTCCGATATAGCTTCGGCCACGCGTGAGGATGAGGTGACACAAGAGGTTGGATCCGATTCCTGGTTCGTAAGCTGGTCCACGGCCCAAATCCCTTAAGTGGGTAGCATCCTGGATTAGTGAACCAAGTAAATCCCGGAGGTGGGACGGAGTAGTCCCCGGGCCGGAGGTCCCGACGACTTAACTTGAGTAAGAGTAAGAGTAAGTAAGTAAGTATGAGTATGAGAATGAGTAGTGTATGCATGAGTAATGAGTAAAAGAGTAATCTCCACCCGATTAACCCGGGTGGACCAATGAAGCTAACCCGTATTGTAAATTGTGTATGTATTGGGTATATGTATTCGGAAGAAGGTAAGTATGTATTTGATGGTTATTGTATTCCTTGTATGTAATGAAGTGTATGTGGTATGCTTGCGTAAGTATTCATGTATTGTGTATAAGAGCATGTATGCATGTATGTTGTATGAAAATGAACCGCATGTATTCGACCAAGTGGTCGGCGTACCCTCACTAGTACGCGGGGTATGCGGTTATCATGCTCGGCGAAAGCTGACCCCTTCGGGGGACATTTTTTAGTGTGCAGGTACCCGAAGCGAATGTGGTCAAGGCACGAGACCGGCGACTACATTGGATAGTAGTAGCAGAATGTAGAGGTGTATAACTAGCACACCCCTTGTTTAGAAAGTAATGTAGTAGTGAGGAATGGGTAGTAAGTAGTCTCTTAGTGAGTATGTATGAACTTGGAAGAGGTATACTTGTATAAGGAACCTAGTAAACTCGGTATGTAGATTATATTGTATTGTACTTGGAGTATTGTATTGAATGAGATTGTAGTAGTATTGGTAAGTGGAGAATGTATTGTAGATTTGTAGTACTCGGGATTCCGGTCCATCAGACCGATGCTGTATGTAGAATCAGTAGCCTTGTTAGTCACGTGGGTGACTAACGGCATTGTATCACCCATTGTATGTAAGTATATATCCGCTGCGAGTATCTGATGAGTAAGGAGATTGGACGTTAATGACTGTATTAATAGTAGGGGTGTTACAAAAAGTGGTATCAGAGCGAAGTATCGCTCTGATGACTGGAAATACCGAGCTTAGGAATACCGAGTTAGGAATTAGAAGCTTAGGGCTAAGGGCTGAGTGTTAGCATTAGAGATATGCTAGTTAGGAACACCGGTGAGTACCGGATACCTACAATACCAGTCCCGCCCGCCGCAAACCCCATTGTATAACTTGGGAAAGGACGCCAGAGAGAAGGAAAGTCCTCTCATACTCGGGGAAACCCGATCTGGCAGTTGTGAAGCAATCACACAGTAAACAAGAACCGACATAGTAGATTCCAAGAATTGGAAGTCCCGGAGATGGATCCCGGTTGAACACAATACCCGCACTCAATAGCGGTGAATGAGCACTCCAACCACGAGGAGGCTACAACTTACAACAGCATGGGGCGACGTGCTTAGCAGTCGCGAGACCTAGCTAACAACCAGCAGCAGAGCAGGAAGAAGCGCTAACGTACAACGAATGGAAAAAGGGAGCAGTAACGGAACCCGAGACACAAGTCTACGGGATAGTAATACTTGAATAATACCACCAACGGTATGCTAGCGACTAAGGACATAGTCGGAAGCGGTTAACTCAAACTACAACGCCATAAGGTTGCAATACCTGGCCAATATAGCTCAGACAACTAAAACAACCAGGGATATAATCCAATAGGACTACAAGCGTAGTGCCTAAACAAGGAAGGCTCAGTAACCACCAAATGTGTGGGAACGAGCCACAAGGACGACACAAACCAAATAGAATGGGACCTCCAAGGATTGGAGTACCCAGATCTACGACAACCATGTCAGAAATCAAGAAGCTACCTAAAGGAGGAGTATCTATAGATCAATAAGATCAAGGGAAGTCAACAAGACTAACAAACACAAATGGAAACCCTACCAAGATTGGTATAGATTACCCAAAAACCACCAGTACCACGCACTTGCCACGGCAAGTGCAGTAAAGACAGAGATATGTAAAGGAACACTAAACGTCACAAGTACATAGTAATGTACGGTGACGTAACGAAACAACACAGGATCACACATCCTAAACAAAGAATGGAACCTTGGAAAGGCCTAACAGCCCGACCACTGTATTTAGAACATACCAGTCAGCGAGAGGCTAGACTTGGTCAAGACCTCAAACGTGGCTATGCCATGAGAGATTTCTTTTAACACCGAACCACTGTTTTAAAACCCAAAATTTTCTTTTCAAAACCTCAAACCTCTTTTAAAAACCTTGGATTTTAAAACCAAACCAACAACATTATGGTGAGTATCATAGAATGATACAAGAGGAGTTGGCAACAGAATACTTCACCTAGGCGTGTGACGAACGCTACGAGTGTACCCGTTACGGGATGTGGGACAACCGCACTCCGAAGGAGCTTGCGGGCCCGACATATAGTTGGGTAAGTGGCAACGTATCAACATGGTACCCCACGTATGTGCACGTGTAGTGTACGACACACGGGAAGTAGTCAGCTCCGTTCTACGGACCATCAGTGAGTTCAAACCAGAACAACTGGACACCTCAGACAATTCAGCATAAAGGAACTCAGAAGACCCATCTGAAGATAAGGAGTAAGAACTAGGAAGTGCAAAGGCACAGACTAAACAGTATAGACATTGGATATGTCTCAAATAATCTAAGCAATTACCTGACAGCTGGATGGAATGCCCAGCCTAAACACATGAAGGCGAATGCCTAATGTGAACCTAACAATGCTCAACAAACGGGACAGAACTCCCAAGAGCAACCCCAAGATTACCACAAGTACACTCCATCATTGAAGGGGATATCAAACCTAGTCCTAAGCACTAGGAGCAAGTGTAAACAGTCTACCCAAGAACGGGAGACGTTACAACCCAAAAGGGGACGACTCAGCTACAATACCATAAGACGGTATAGAGGACGACACACGTTATAAACATTAGCCGGATGTAACGGCACAGCCACCAACACCCAGGAGCGATCCTTGAAGGGTGTCTGCGTTAATAACAGTCGAACAACCGTAACGACATGAGCACGGGAGCTAAAACGAACACTCGGTTAGGACACCGAAGGGATTTCACTTACAGGAAATGCCCTAAAATACTGAGAGGCACCTATTAACACCTGATTGCCTAAAGGGTCTCCTATGAACGGAAGCGTGATGCCACGACTTACCATGGAGCCCAATAATATCTCCAACCTATGACGGTATACAAGGAGTGGAAACATGTATAACAGCTTGCAAAGAGCATAGCTTGCAGCAATACGCTCAGAAGTCGTAAACCAGATACGTTATTAAACTTAAACGGTTGCAAAACCGGCACCAATTGTTAACAAGACCTACAAGAGATATTGCCTCATACGACAAGAAATCAACAACTGGACCATAAATCCAACCCAACATCCTGAGTGGCTTGTAGTAATGGCCACTCAGTGTCACTGTCACTAGAGCAGCCTAGTATACAGTTGACGGAGTTAAATACCCCTCATGCCTTCTGTAGCAATGTACACAGAGCATAAGAATCATGATAATGCCAACATGGCTAGTCCACACTTGGACACTACGAGAACCCAAGGGAAAGTACCCCTCGTTAACCGAAGACCACCAAGGTGGTGAAGATGTGAATCCTTAGAAAGGTTTCCATCTATTATAACAGTAAAGCCTACGCATATAGATATTGCCAAGAGGCGATGGAATCAGGAAATGAGATTTCCAAACCATTACGACTTAAGGGAGTAAGTATACTCCTCATGCACCCAAGCATGTGGTGAACCATTACATAAATACTCACATGGTAAACCTTGTCATGAGACCTATGAGTGGCAACAACCTCTCAACCAGAACTTCATTTACCAATGATAGAACGGGACCAGGAAACCCTTGAAGTTTCACGGGATGTCCTGGTAAAATACATACAAGCAAAACTACACAGCCAGAGCCTAAACCAATGCTCAGCACCGAAAGGCAATAATTAACAAAGCAGTTAATGTGAACGCACACTGAACACCATGAATGATTAACGCTCAAGAGAGCTTATGACCCGATGAGTTATCTCATCCTTGGTCAACCAAGATACTTGGTGAATTGTATCACAATAATGAAAATGATGTGAGGTAAGCCAACCTACACATGAAACCTAAACTGAAATAAAACATCCCCACTATGGGAAGATAGTAGTAGTGCGGTATGCTACGACAACCGTCATACACACGAACATGGGAAACCCCAGGGTATTCATACCATAAGGGAATGGTGCCAATGACAATGGCAATGAGTAAAGAGAAACTATCACAGTAACGGAAACAGTAAAAACAATGTTGTATAATGAGTAGGAATGCGGTGCGCAACAAGCGACCAATATGAGGAAGTAACAGATAATGACACGGAGTATAAGTACGAAATAACAGGCAGAAATATTCTTTCCCATCACATAAGTGACTTACTGTCAAGCGTTTACGCCTCTGCACTCTGTATGACTGAGTGTTTTGGTATTGCACTTGTGCAGCTAATGATCTAATGGGATGGCTAGGGATATGGAGAATGTAAACCGTAGTAAACCTTTCTTTTCACCAACAAACATGGCACTAGCCAGTTAAGCAAGCTTAGCACAAACCGTGCGGCCTAAGGCCAAAGAAGCACGAAGAGTGTACAATACACTAACAATCACAAAGTGTGAATTCCAATGGAATGAGGAGTGAAAAGAGACTTGAGAAAGTCACTAGGACCGACGCATAGAAATGCAAGGTCATACAAGTAAAGAACACTTGTACTGAACCAGGGAAACTGGTAGAATTTAGAAGCTAGTGACACCAGAGGAAGCACTACAACTAAGTAGTGACTTAACCTCGCCCGACAATAAGTCGGAGGAGCTTAACGAATAATCGTAGAAGCACGAATAGCATGTGCAGAAGATTACCAGAGACTGGTTAAACCTTAAACTCATTGAGTTCAAACACGGTAAAAGAATACCGCATTTGTTTAATAAACCTTATGCCCATAATAGACGGATAAAAGGTGATGCATAGTACATTAAGGATAGCACGAAGGGTAAATAACCCGAGTTATCAGGGTCGCGCAGCAGAAGCTAGTGGGCCCCAGCTAGTAGTATAGCAAAATGGCTATTAATGCCTTGAAGCCTAATAGGCTAGAACCGAATTAAGGATGAGTTAAATAAACTCATATAGAAATCCTTGGTGCAAAGACTAAACCATTGGATGGTTAAGACCCTTTGACTAGAGCATATTGTATAGTGTACCGTAGTGAAGCAAACGCTTCAGATTGCCCAAATTGATTAAACCAATGTTTAATAATAATAACATATGGTAGATTACGTGGGCGTAATCCCTTTTAAGGGGGGTAGAGCGAAAACCGCTTGATGTAAGTTTTAAATAAAAACAAAAACCATAATGTGCATAGCACAAACGAGAATCAAATTGATGATTGGTACTATGTTAAACAAACATAAGTACTCATTCATATTGTAATTATGGTAACTAGCATTAGATATAAATACCATAGGTGAATGTACCCATATGTAACACCAGTGTAAGAGTATTAGTAAAGAAGAGTAATGAGTAGTGGACGGAGCTCCACAAGTGTTGTAACCCTTAAAGAAGTAGTACGAATGATGAGTAGTAGAGGAAAGTAACCAGGAGTATGTATTCGTAAGTATGTTATTGGAAAAATTGAGCACGATTGAACTTCATAAGTGTAGTCCGTAGTTAGAATATTGGAGAGTGATAGATGAAAGCAGTGAAGGCTGAGGAAGTGAGCACTTAGGTATTGAACCACGGAGTAAAGCATTTGGGAAGTAGAGTGAGGATGATTGATGGACTGATTCCATCCTTTGGAGATGTATGAATTCGTAATTACGACTAGGAGAGTAAAAAGATAGAAAATGAAAACAACCAAATTATTTGCTTGTTTGAAATTGATGTGGGAAGTCGAACTTGATCCTGATCAGATCAAGGGAAACCGAACACAAATTGGGGTGGAAAGATAGTTCAACACTGATGCTGATCACATCAGGGTCGAATGATTCTCGAAGCTCCCCTTAAGTGGTCAAAAGAATCACACATAGGATAGAGGTAACGAATATAAACTGGAACTTGGAGCTGGATGTTTTAGGAAAATTTTAATGGGTAGTGGTGAAAGAATTTCCCTAGTATGGAGAATGAGGATCTACTAGAAATAGGTACCGGAGAAGATAGTAAGGTAGCATGTGGTATTATTCCAAGGGCAGCGGGACATAGAGGAGTCCCGTGTCGAGATGACCTGAATGCCTGCGGAATTGTATTGTGTATTGCATTGCTTTGGGAATAGCTTTGCATTGTATGTATGTATAAGGGTTGTAATGAGGAACCGGACGGTTGATAGTAATATGGATGGGAGTAAGTATTGTACATGGGTATGACAGGGAAAGGAGAAACCTTGGGTAATGGATTTAGGAATTAGTAAGGAAGAAGCATGTATGACCGCGGTATTAGACACGTAAGAATGAGTAAGCAGTGTAAACCCATAACCTCGAACAACTTTGAGGACAAAGTTCTTAAGGGGGGTAGATTGAAATACCCCGACCTTAAATATGGCGATTAAATTATCCTAATATGTAATTAAGAGCCTAATAATGCTTAAATAATATTGGTAAGCAGAAATAAATCCAAAAGAAATAAAGAAACGCTTAAAAAGCGTGAACCGCTAAATAAGCATTAAATAACCATAGGAGGTATGAAACCTCGGTTAGCGTATTATAAGGATTCTAAAGGCTTAATTAAGTCTAAATAAGTATTAGGGAACAAATCCCGAAGAAAACGGATCCTTAAAATGAATTAAAATCACTAATGAACATTAAAGCGCGTTTTTCGAGGTAACCGAGAAAACGTGTCTTTAAGCGGGTCAAATAGACTCGTAATAATTTTGGTCAACTAAATATTCATTAATAAATATTAGTGAAGCTTTAGAACCAATAAAATCAAGAAAAACGAGAAATTAGTAAAAACTGTCAAAAACGGGAAGTTGTGGGGTAGAAAATAAATAACACAAACTTATGTGTCCACTTTTAAAATAAAAAGTGAAGCTGTGTGTGTGTGTATGCCAGCCGATGGCCCCCCTATCCCTCACACTCTCTCACACACTCACTCACACTCTCTTATTTACAAAACTACAAAACTAATAAAGTAAAAACACTCACTACTTTATTCTACTCTCACATACTCTCTCCTACCCATTCTCTATTCTCCCTCACGTGAACACCCCTCACCAGCACTCTCTTTTCTTCCTTTCTTCTTCCATGCGATTTCCATGGAGATTTAGCAACCCTCACAAAAACACCAACTTCTCTCCTTTGTAACTCTCTCCAAACTCTTCCAAAAATTATAAAAATACCACCATTGTAATCCTCTCACCAAGGGCTACATTTCTATCTTTCCAAAATTCGAAAACACCCATTTTCGTTTTTATGGGTATGTCCCATTTGGAGTTCAAGACCACCATTAGAAGGCCCTTGTTCTCCTTGTTCTTTTGAGGTAAAAATCTCTTAAAACTCCATCGTTTTTCTAGCCTGGCAAAACGAAAATGTAACTAAACCTTGTTCTCTTGTGTATAGCCGATTTTGGCATTTTGGTGGTGAGAGAAATCTTGTTCTTGAGCATCCCAAACAGCTCTTGTGCTCTTGGAAGGTAATAAATTTTCTAAACCCTAAAACCTAGATTAAACTTGATTAATGGTTAGGGTTAGTTTTAGTATTGAATGGTTGTAGTGCTAGTGGATTGAGATTCAAACCGGTAGAGAGAGAGAAGAAAAGAAAGAAGAAGAAAGGAAATCTAGAGAAAAACAAGGTAAGAATGCTCCCTTGTGTAGCTTGTATATGTAATGTAACAGATTTTAGGATGAAATGTGTATTGTAAAATGGTAATGTATTAGTATGTAATGTGTAAGAGAAATAAGTATTTTGAAGCTTTAAAAGATGTGTAAACTTATTGAAAACAGATTGGGATTAGTGTTTGAGTGCAGGAATTTTTATGAGTGTTTTAGTATTGGTATTGTATAGGGAGCTTGTATGTTTTGTGTTGTAAACAGGTGAATGAGTTATTGATGTGATGTAGACAATGTGGTGAGTGTATAAAATAAGGGAGACTATGGCAAAATTTACCTAGGAATGGAACACTTAGTGTGTTAGAAACTAGGTGATTAAGGTGTGTATGTGTAACAGATTTTGATTAAGGAAAATAGAGGGTAAGTTGAGAGAGATGGTAATGTATTCTAAATGCATTAGGAATGTTAGAAATGTCGATAGAAGAGGGAGATATAGAAGAGGAGTGTAAATGACAAAATCTGTAGCAAAAAGTATTAAGTGCATTGTGGAAACTAGGAGGAATGAGTGTACAAGATTTGGTGAAATGGAGAGTTGGACTTGGGTATAGATATTGTAGTGCTTGGAAATGAATTGGAATGGTAAGGATGGCATTAGGAGAGGGAACTATGCATGGAGGAAATAAGAACCCAAAATCTGTAGCAAAAACTACTTGGAGAAACTATTGCAAGTGTTGAAAGGAAGTAAGGAATTGTGTAAGTTGTTTGATGGATTTAGTAATGGATTTGGTGAATGAACTAAGGAGTATTAGGAGGTTTAATTAGTGCTATAACATGTGGGATTAAGTGTAGGAACAATGGGGAATGTTGGGTAAAAGAGGGGACTGAAAACAGAAATTAAAATGCAAATACTGGGCCGGACCGAACTTGCGACCGGACTTGCAAGTTCGGTCGAGCCCAGATTTACAAAGACGGGTGAGCTACTGGAATCGACCGACTTGCGACCGGACTTGCAAGTTCGGTCGGACCAGAAATTTTCCCGTCTGTAACCTACTGGAATCGACCGACTTGCGACCGGACTTGCAAGTTCGGTCGGCCAGAAAATTTTCCGAGGTAACCTACTGGAATCGACCGGACTTGCGACCGGACATGCAAGTTCGGTCGGTCCAGAAAAATTTCCCGAGGATAGCTACTGGAATCGACCGAACTTGCGACCGGACTTGCAAGTTCGGTCGGGCCAGAAATTTCCGGTGTAGATAGCTACTGGAATGGACCGGACTTGCAAGGTCGGTCGCAAGTCCGGTCCTCAAAAAAAAAAAAAAATTTATTATTCAATAATAATAATAATATATATATATATATATATGTATATCACATATATAAATGTACATGTATGAAGCATGCTAATAGTAAGTAAGAAAATAAAACTTAAGGTAATGAAAATAAGTAAGTAATGTGTAAGTGTAGGAAGCTTAAGGACTTAGTAAGTATGAATTAGTAAACATAGTAAGAGCAATTGAATTAAGTAGTAATAGTTAGATTAATCGTTTGAATGTATGTATATCATAGGATTTGAATTGTGAATACCGGAGGAACATTGGGATACAAGTACAACGGTGAAAGGTATGATTTCTTCATGCCCTGTATCCTAATCTGGTTACCCCGATTTGTGTGCTTACTTGATCACCTAATAAGATAAATGCACGAATCGGACTATATTGCACTTACTTGTGTTTGTGTATATTGTTCTTGGTATTTCTCTTGAACAATAGTTTGTATAATTCATGAAATGTATGGATGATGATATGGTGTAAATGAACCTTGTATTGTACTTATGTATTGTATTATATTCCGTAAGAATGTATATTGGGCATTGTATTTGTAATTGTGGCTTGAATGTTGACTTGTGCTAATTCCTAACTATCTAACTCCTAACTTAAGTGAGTAAATTGGAATGAGTACAAGTCCGATATAGCTTCGGCCACGCGTGAGGATGAGGTGACACAAGAGGTTGGATCCGATTCCTGGTTCGTAAGCTGGTCCACGGCCCAAATCCCTTAAGTGGGTAGCATCCTGGATTAGTGAACCAAGTAAATCCCGGTGGTGGGACGGAGTAGTCCCCGGGCCGGAGGTCCCGACGACTTAACTTGAGTAAGAGTAAGAGTAAGTAAGTAAGTATGAGTATGAGAATGAGTAAGTATGTGTATGCATGGAGTAAATGAGTAAAAGAGTAATCTCCACCCGATTAACCCGGGTGGACCAATGAAGCTAACCCGTATTGTAAATTGTGTATGTATTGGGTATATGTATTCGGAAGAAGGTAAGTATGTATTTGATGGTTATATTGTATTCCTTGTATGTAATGAAGTGTATGTGCGTATGCCTGCGTAAGTATTCATGTATTGTGTATGAGAGCATGTATGCATGTATGTTGTATGAAAATGAACCGCATGTATTCGACCAAGTGGTCGGCGTACCCTCACTAGTACGCGGGGTATGCGGTTATCATGCTCGGCGAAAGCTGACCCCTTCGGGGGACATTTTTTAGTGTGCAGGCACCCGAAGCGAATGCGGTCAAGGCACGAGATCAGTGACTACAATGGACAGTAGTAGTAGAATGTAGAGGTGTACTAACTAGCACACCCTTGTATATAGGAAGTATTGTAGTTGTGAGGAATGGGTAGTAAGTAGTCTCTTAGTGAGTATGTATGAACTGGAAGAGGTATTATACTTGTATAAGGAACCTAGTAAACTCGGTATGTAGATCATATTGTATTGTATTTGGAGTATTGTATTGAATGGAGATTGTAGCAGTACTTGGTAAACGGAGAATGTATTGTAGATTTGTAGTACTCGGGATTCCGGTCCATCAGACCGATGCTGTATGTAGAATCAGTAGCCTTGTTGGTCACGTGGGTGACTAACGGCATTGTATCACCCATTGTATGTGAGTATATATCCGCTGCGAGTATCTGATGAGTAAGGAAATTGGACGTTAATGACTGTATTAATAGTAGGGGTGTTACAATCTAGGTTGTGAATGAGTTAATAATATACAGTAGTTCAGTGATAATTTCGTCAGCATTACCCTAGTGTTCTTCTAGTGTACATATATATATGTGAATTGAAACGATTCATATATATATATATATCTACACTAGGAGAACTGTAGGGTAATGCTGCCGAAATTATCACTGAACTAACTGTATATTATTAACTTGTTCCTAGGTGAGATCGAAGGTGATTGGATAGGTTTACGTTGTTAAATCTGTAAATAAAAAAAGAAGAGATCAATGGAACGAGTTCACGACATCTGGTGTGTGTTGAAAAAGGAGATGGAGCGCTCAGTGATGTACAGTGACAGATTGGACATCAAGTACCTAGAAATGGTCAATAAATTTTGCAAAGTCCTTGTTGACAATCTTAAACCAAGGGATAAGGGATATATTCGATGTCCTTGTGTCGATTGCAAGAACGACTTCAAATACCGAGGTGTGGACAAGATTAAGGATCATCTGATTCGCAGAGGGTTTACAGAAGATTATGAAGCCATAACAATACTGCATGGTCAGCATTCAGTACAAGTGTTTGAATGTGCTGATAACGTCGTTGAAGAACAATCAGAAATGGATGCTTCACACGATTTTGGGGATACTCAAGATGATTCACTAGTTAGTGATTCAGATGATCAGGAGGACCTTAATGCGATGATGGAAGATGTTGAACAACATTTTTCCAACAAACCCAAAACATTCGAAAATCTGATGCAAGCATCAAAGGAACCGTTGTACGGTGGATGTGATACGCAAACACAAAACAAATTGAGCGTTGTCCTAAAACTATTCAATCTGAAGGCGAGACATGGATGGAGTGATGTCAGTTTTACAGATCTTTTACAACTGCTGAAGGGTGTACTACCAAAGGACAATGTGATACCCACAACAACTTATGAAGCAAAGAAGTTAATGTGTCCGATGGGTATGGAATATAAAAAAATACATGCTTGTCCAAATGGGTGTATGTTGTACTGGAAGGAGAATGAGTTGGATGACCATTGCTCTGAATGTGGGGAATCACGCTATGTAAAAAAGGGTGACAGAAACCACATAAGCACTAAAGTGGGTTCTCCTGCGAAGGTGTTGTGGTATCTATCGATAATTCCCCGATTCAAACGTTTGTTTGCAGTTTAGAAAGATGCTGAGAACCTCCGATGGCATGCTACCCATAGAAAGGATGATGGTAAATTGAGACATCCAGCCGATTCACCACAATGGAGAAACATTGACAGAATATACCCTCAATTCGGTACAGACCCAAGGAACTTAAGACTTGGTTTATGCACTGATGGGAAGAACCCTTATGACACTTTGAGCAGTATACACAGTACTTGGCCTGTTTTATTGACAATATACAATCTGCCGCCATGGTTATGTATGAAACCCAGACATATTCTCCTCTCTCTGTTGATATCGGGTCCAAAACAATCGGGAAACAAAATTGATGTGTTTTTGCAACCACTTATTGACGATTTACAATTGTTGTGTAATGAAGGTGCGACAGTGTATGATTCATATGGTATGGAAAACTTCACGCTCCGGGCTATGTTGTTTTGTACAATCAATGATTTCCCTGCATACGGAAACCTCTCGGGATACACAATTAAAGGAGCTCTAGCGTGCCCTATATGTGGAGATAGAACTTGCAGTATACGGTTAAAACACAGTGGGAAAAATGTGTACATGGGCCATCGGAAATTCCTCCTGAAAGGTCACAAATACCGTAAGATGACAAAAGAGTTTGATGGAAAAATGGATCATGCAGTCGCACGACCACCACTATCTGCTGCTGAGACTTACAATCAGTTGAAGAATGTTGTGAACAACTTCGGTCCACCAATTAAAGCCACTGAAAAGAGCATCTGGAAGAAAAAATCAATATTTTGGGAACTTGAATATTGGCAACATTTAGAGGTGAGACATTGCATTGATGCTATGCACGTGGAGAAAAACATTGGTGAAAGTGTATCTGCGACACTACTAAACGTGAAAGGAAAGACAAAAGACCATTTAAAGGGTAGAAAAGATCTGGTTGAATTGGGTATACGAGAAGAACTCACGCCACAACAAAGAGGGAAAAGAACATTCTTGCCTCCCGCTTGTCATACATTATCCAAAGAAGAGAAAATAAGTTTTTGTAGTTCTCTTCGTCATATTAAAGTGCCATCTGGTTACTCATCGAACATATCAAGTTTGGTATCAATGTCTGATCTTAAATTGGTAGGGATGAAGTCTCACGACTATCATGTGCTGATGCAGCACTTACTTCCAGTTGCAATCCGTGGGATCCTTCCAGCTGATGTCAGGAAAACTATTACAAATTTATGTGTTTTCTTCAAAGGAATTTCGTGTAAAGTGCTTGATGTGGAGACGCTGGATAAACTACAGAATGACCTTGTGATCACCATGTGTCAGTTGGAAATGTATTTCCCTCCTTCGTTTTTTGATATTATGGTGGAATCAGTGGAGTAAAATAGGTCAAGCACAATCTTCAGTTGTTCCATGGCCATATTCTCATTGATGTCAGTGACAAGGTAAACTATTTACATGCTTACTGTTTAGTTTTTAACTTGACTGTTGACTGATATGTTTATTATTTACATTTTGTATACTATTAGATTGATAAGGAATTAAGACCGGTTAAGAAGAGGAAAGTGGATAAGGGGAAGGAAGTTGTGAAATCAAATGAGGAGAGTCAGAGTGTGAGAAAGGAAGTGGTTAAACCTTTCGATATGACTCCTAGGAGATCCCCCATTCTGACACCCAAGTATCTGAAGAAGCTGACAGCCAAACAAAAAATGTTGTATGACTTTTTCATGACGAGGCCGCAGTCTGTCACCAACTTCAACATGAAAGTGTCTAAGCATGTTTTCCACTCCCCTGAGCCTAAAGATCTGCTGATTACCGTGAGCGATCTAAGAGAATTTTTGATGGGAGACCTGTTTAACATCTCTGTGATTCAGGCCTATTGTGTGTAAGTATCTTTTAAATTATTACATTATCTTTCATTTTTTAAGCTATTTAACATATCTTATGAAAAAATGTTGTTTAGGTGTTTGACTAGTAGACTGCTAGCGAACAAGAGATTATTAGCCCTCTCTTTCTTGTGTCCGCAATTGATGTCAACAAGTCAGGCCGCATTGGATGAGCAAGGATGTGCAGAGCACGTGAGGCAGGGATTTTGTACTACGATGCAAAGAAAAAGCAAATATTTGCTGATCCCATATCATCAGATGTAAGTACACAATAACTGGAATTTTTTGCTTCCTAATTACATTATGTGATAAATTAAAAATATTGTTCTACAAAACATTCTTTGTTTTACCCGTGGTAGCAATCATTGGATGTTGATGGTGTTGTGTATCAAAACCTCATGCTTGTTGATACTAGTCCCATTGGGCGCTGATGACCTTCGAGAGATTAGTGTAGAGAAATATTGGAAGGAGTGAGTATTTAAAATTTTAATGCATTTTGTATTTATTTTAAGCTTGTCCTGGATTATTGGCAATAAATGACTTCATTTTAAAATGCTGTATTTATGCAGGGGTCATAAGCTTGGTTTGAATGATGGGAAGAAACCATTCTCCATCTTGGACTTCCATTACATACGTGTAAGTAATCATTTAATTTATGCATGCATTTTTGTATTAAAGTTAAACGTTTAATTTTTTGATCTGTCTAAAGTTGGTAATCCATGGATGGTGTGATGACAGTGTCCTAAACAGCCTGATTCACGGAGCTGTGGCTATTATGTGATGCGGTACATGTTCGAGATTGTACAAAATATTGACACGCTTGATGATGATGACAAGGTAACCCATACCAATCAAAGTTTTAGTTAAAGTTAATGCATTTTAAATAAAATTGTGTGTACTAATGATGATCAGTTTCTTTTTATGGACATATCGTTTCTTTTTTCACAAAAGCAGGGAGCACATATTCCAAGATGGATCTCGACTTTGTAAGAGATCATTTATCGCAGTTTTGGTGTAAAAATTACTTGAGCGTTTCTTAGATCTTATCCTAGTGTAGTTAGACTTAGACTTTTGTTTGTGCTGAAGCAACGTAGACTCTCAAAGTTTGTAAAGTTCAACTCTCTCTTATTTTTGAAAGTTTGAATGGGTTTGTTTGCAATTCGTTTTCGATGTTGCAATTCAAATTGGCAATGGTTTATGGTCATATATAGTGTGGTTGGTTACCAAAGGGCAATACCAGTTGGATGCCCTGTACAGGTTGTATATGTGATTGTAAATTGGGTTGTGTTGGAAAACACATGGTAGAGGCTAAAAAAACAAGAAAAACTAAAAAAAAAGAAAAAAAAACCACGGTTTTGTAAAAACCGTGGTTTAAAATTCAGTGGAACGACGTTTTAAACCACGATTGGTTAGAGAACCGTCGTATAAAAGAGTCATATACCACGGTTATGTAGATGAACCGTCGTATAAAAGCCTTATATACCACGGTTATAAAGCCAAACTGTGGTATAAAATCGGTCTGATCCCGCGACAGAAACGGCTTTAAACGACGGTTTTAGCCTAACTGTGGTTTATAATCCGTCTTTTAAACGACGGTTTCAAACCGTGGTTTATTGCGATTTTCCGATATACCACGCGAGTATAAACCACGGTTTATAACCGTGGTATATAGGCAAAATAACCGTGGTAAAAAACATTTTATGCACTAGTGTTTCCTTTACGAATCACACAATTTTGATAAAACTCATATGACTCAGCCTCATGGTAAGTTTGAATACCGTAAAAGAGATGAATCCAATTTGCAAATGCAGCATTTATTCAAACATAGTAAATCCCATAGAGTTTAACCATTCGAGATCAAGGAGTTTTCCTTTTACCAGATTTTGTGATTTAGCCGAGTCGTCGGTAGGAAGTGTATAGACCGCACCTTGTGTGTCAATCAGTCCTTTTCTGGGTGGCGGTGGAACATGTTTAGAGCGAGGACGGAGTCGCTTTCTGGTGGATGTGATTCCACTGTCAAAGTCCGTCTGGTTTGACGAGTTGGTGCCGCTCAAACGCATAGAGCTTATTGCTCAACACTGTAACACCCCAACTACAACCATACATTTAACAACACATTGCAGCGGAAACTCAACTCATCACATTACTTATTTCAATGGTGCTACACGCCGTTAACCACCCACATGGCTAACAAGGCTAATACATGTACTTTGTATCGGTCTGATGGACTAGACTCCCGAGCAACTACACGTTACATTTGCTTCCCTTAACAACAACCCATATACTTTATACATTCCAACCGTACCAAGTATTTACAAACTAATGCCGATAACAATTTCGGTCTTACTACGCCTACAATGCTTACGCCATTTAAATGGCTACCCATGTATAAACATCTACCCCGTCCTACTCTCGAACGGCTTCCAGCTCCTTGTACCTGAAATAGAAAAGGAGAGAAAGGGTGGCCCCCAAGGGGCTCAGCACCTTTGCTGGTATGGTAATCCCGCAGCCCACATGCTACCGGGCCACTCACAACTAATTGTCGTCTTAACATGCAGTTGATTATATTTAAATCATGCATACAAACCATAAACACACAACACTTTGCATACACCCAACAATAGGGCTCAACATATATCCAACACATCCACACTTAACAAATCATCCAATGATTCCTTTAACCCTAGAGTGGCTCTCCTCTAAAACGGAGCTACTTCCTTAATGAACGACACGTACCCATTAATCGGGTTATCCTTAAACGCCTCTTGTCACAAACTGGGATTCATTTCCATGATCCACACACTCCATATCCTACAACATATCTCATTCCTCACATAACAAAACATAACAAAACCTTTCTTGTTTCAGCGTACACATGATAACATCGCATTCATTTTAAACACCTAACGTATACATATCATAGCATAGCAAGGGAAATTGCCTAGCACAATAACAACACAAAACACCATAAGGTCGGTTCACACAAGGAACCTTCCACCATAGTTAGTATACATAGTG
Organism: Limonium bicolor; assembly: GCA_023374045.1. Taxonomy (NCBI): domain Eukaryota; kingdom Viridiplantae; phylum Streptophyta; class Magnoliopsida; order Caryophyllales; family Plumbaginaceae; genus Limonium; species Limonium bicolor. The sequence continues at coordinate 285,933,472 of CM041779.1, forward strand.
AGCCTAGAGATTAATGCCAATCTCATGCTAAGCTCGTTACCAACCTCGTTACCGTCCAGTTATATCGAAAGGTTAACTTAAACCCAAGGTGTGTCGGATATAGTAATCCAAAGCACTCCGAAAAAACATTTGTATGCCCCTGTGGCCCGACGTGAGTCAGTAAACTAGCTTTGGATAAGCTAAGGGAAGATTGAAACCAAATTGGAATACAACCTATACATACACCAAGAGAGTCGAACCGGATATGACATCGACTCCCGTCCTCACACGCGTGGCCGGAACATGACCGGACTCATCACCCCCCATTAGTACATATATACTTATAAATAAGTAGTTAGAGATCCATTATGGAGCCTACCACATCCACACACCATACGGTATCATAACCGAGTTAAGCACACAAGGGAGGTTCACACACTTGCATACAACAACAATATCCAACTAACTCACACATAGCCGTGGTTAGAACGTTCCCAAGGTTTGGGTCGTTAACTCCGAATACCGATCTCTCTCGTGTTCCTAGTTCTAGTTAGCTAAGGTTCGACACTTATTTGAGGTTAACGGTATCGGAGACCAGATGCGCCACATAAATGAATTACTATAAACTCATTACATGTTTTAATCTTACAAGGTGGCAAACACTCAGAAAAACACATTGGCATATAAGCCGGTGTAATCCGGTAGGACACAGGTTGCAAGAAAACCATACCTTTCACCACGGTCCACTATTTTGTGTCCTCCTAGGTTCCTCGAACAAATCCCGTACAACTGGTAACATCACAATTACTGTCATTAACATCGGGGTGACATGATTGTTTAATATCTAATGCCCATAGTTAACCCCATCATCCTGTTGTACTTAATTTATTTATGTGATCTTAAGTTCATAACTTACACATTCACTCTCACACTTGTTTATACTTCCAATGGTCTTTAAAAGTCACCAAACAAGGCCTAAACATCATCTAAAACCATTACCATTCAATCCCCCATCATTAGGAGCCTTAAACAAATTTTTTTCTTCATTTCTGGTCTGGACCGCCTCTGGGGCGGTCCCAGGGGCGGTCCACAACAGATGCTACACGTTTTTTTTTTTTCACTTCTCTGCACTGGACCTCCCCACAGGGGCGGTCCGTAGGGGCGGTCCACTGCAGAACCAATTTTCTAATGTGCTTTTCTCCTCTTTCTGAACTCCAAATTCATCCCAATTTTTTCCTATGCTTTACACATGTTCTCCCACATGTTTTAACATCTTTTGGGCACACTTAAACCCTCTCGAAACATCCCAAAAATTCCTTAAACTTTTACTCAACTTTTACTAAGTCCTTAACACTTAGAACATTTTTTCTTACACTTGTAACTTGTATTCTTGCCTAAAACTTCACCTATCCAAAGTACTCCCTCACTACCTTATAACCACCCTTTTAAACATCATTTGCACTACACTCATCCCCTTTACACACACTCCTCAAGTTTTTCCCACAAGTTCATAATTAAACCTTCACAAGGCGTTACACTTTCATTGTTCACCAAACTTTGCACAAGACTTTACGACACCTCCACCATCACCTTGGTGTATCAAGAAGTCATCCATTAGTTCCCTAAATCTCCAAGACTATGCCTAAGGCATCTTAACACCTAAGAACACCATGATTCACCTTCTTCCACCATCTTAACACTTAACAAGTTCCTAGTACCTTCTAGGTCTTAAAATCTCATTTCATCACATAAACTCTTTTGTTTATCAACTAAATTTCACCATAGCTTCTCTTGTATATACTCACATCCAAACACATTGTTTTTCACCTTTAGACAATCAAGAACATTCAATCTCTTAATACACACTCTTATACACAAACATATGGTTTTTCATCCTTTAACCATCAAACACATTCACCTTCACAAGAGATGTTCTTTACACACAACTAAACCCTTAAACTACACTACATCACAATATAGTGCATAAACTTAAATTGCTTGGCACTTAGGCCCTTAAATAACATAAACCTTAAACACTGAATTTCCCACATAATAATGCCTTCAACCTGCAAGTACACACAACAATGCTCCCATGTATTTTTAGTCCACCTTGTGGATAGTTTTCTAGCTCATTTCCCATTGGCTCTTTAAGTCATTTATTAAGCAAATATAGCTCAATTTCCTAGTACAATAAACCACATTAAGAGAGGTCATTTACCTCTTTGTTTTCCAAGCTTTCCCATTTGTTTTCTCTTGTTCTTTCTTGGTTGAAAACCGGCAAGGAGGTTTTACCACTTGTCAATCTTCTAACCAATACACATATAAGGGTAATGAGCATTAAGTTTAATACTCAAACTCATAGTTAAACCCTAGGTTTACATAAGTGTCTTAAAACACTAAAATTTGATGATTACCTTTGGAATTCGAAAGAGAGCTTGGTTAAGTGGCAAGATAGGACTCCTCCTAGTCCCTTGAAGATTGAATTAAGCTAAGAAAATAGCAAGACAAGACACCATTGTAAGGTGAATTTTCGGTTATACAAGAAAATGGTGGGAACTTGGATTTTCTTTGATTTTCCTTACCTTGAAACAAAGGAGAATGACAAGGCATGGAAATATGAGCTCAAGCTCCTTCAATGGTGAATCTCCATGGCACCGAAATGGAGCTTTTGAAGATTTGAAAAGATAGGAATGTAGAGCTTACTCTAACTAAGACAACGGTAGTCTCGGAATTGAATTCGAAGCTTGGAGCCATGAGTTACAAGCATTTAAAGATGGAGAATGGCTACTTGCTGTAGCAAAACGAGAATGGAGAAGGGAGGATGAGGTTGGAGACGGTGGGAACCAAAAAAAAAGAAGAGGAAGTGAGGAGAGAGGTAAGTTTTGGAGATATTTAAGTTATAAAGCAAAAAGGTATCCTTTACTTACTTTTCTTTCTTTCTTTTAATTTGCAAGCCAAGTGTGATGACTCACACACCCAAAACCGTGGCCCCTTCAATATATAACATATATATGGCCTTTGTTGACCAATTAAACAACTTATGTTGACTTATAACTTAAACTAGCACTATTTGAGCACTATTCACAAATTAAGGCACATATTTGTGAAATTTTTGATTTCCCATTGATTTAGACTTCCTAATGTGATACTAAGTAGTACAAATGTTAATTAAAGAGTAATGATGGTCATTTAGCCACTCAAAACTCATCTACAAGACAATTTTTCAAAAATGTGCTTTAAGACTCCTTAAAGCACATTTTGTGTTTTAGCTTGTTTTCAAGCTTGGTTTTCTTTGTTAATTGGTTTAATATGTTCATTAACATATAAATAAAGTCTTGGTAAGCTTATTAGGTCTTAACCAAACTTATCCCAAGCTTAGAGCACATTTTAGCCCATATTGACCTTAAAGTATTTATTTATGTTTTGTTTGGTTTCATTGTCTACCAAGGTTGCCTAAGGACTTAATTAGCCCTATAAAATCATAATTAAATATTATTAAGTCTTGGTAGGCTCTTTGGGTCCTAGCCAAGTTCACTCCAAGCTTAGAGCACGTTTTTGCTCAAACCGTGCCTTAGTGTTTTATTGTGTTTTACCATGGCTTAAATTGTACACTGATGTTTCTAAGGCACTTTTTAGCTTTTAGATGCCATATTTCAACATTTAACCAACATATCAAGGTTTGGGGTATTTCAATCTACCCCCTTAAAAGAACTTCGTCCTCGAAGTTCATATTTCCACGCATCATTGGATTAGAATACGGGAATTACTTTAAAATAAACTTCCATTACCAAACACTCTTTACATCCAACCTCGGACTTGACGGTCCGGGCAACATATCCACATCCATACATAACCACGTCGTAACATACTTACATGATTACCTCGGACTCAATGGTCCGGGTACCTTAACCGTACCGTACTTACATAATAACCCTTAGACTCTCAGGTCTGGGTAACATAACAAAAGTTAGACTCATAGGCCTAAAATAATATTTCTTACTCATACCCCACAACATGTCTTAGCATGTATAACAAACAGAAATGCCTTTTCCATCTCTCCATGGGCTCCAATCCCATGTTGAGTACATATACACTGTGATCCCGCAGAACCCGGTCGCGATGGACACCTTCTGGTCCCCGTTCCTTTGGGAGGTCAAAACAATCACATACATTTTTAAAATATACTTCTCATGTCACTGGTCCGAAGACAAAGGCTCATACGTCCTCAGCTCGTGAGCAAGTATTACAAAAATATTCTTTACTAGGTTAAGTATATAAGAGAATCCTTTATTCAAAATATGAATCGGCTGTTTTGGAAATACCAATTAAAATCCTTTTTGAAAACGCAATTCAACTCCAAGTTCAACTCATGCTCCTTGTATCTTTCTTAACGTGGTTGTTTGTGACCACTTACAGGGAGCTTCAAGAGTCATCCAACCCTGATGTGATCAGCATCAGTGTTGAACTATCTTTCGGCCACAATTTGTGTTCGGCTTCCCTTGATCTCATGATAATCAAGTTTCACCTCCCACTTCATTTTCAACCAACAACTAATTCAAGCATATTCCATTTTCTATCTTTTAATCCTTCTAGTCATAATCATTACATCTCCAAGGGATAGAACTCCGTCTATCAGTCATCATCCAAATCCAACTTAATTCAAGTTACCTAGGGAATTTAATTCTCATTAAGTTCTATGTCAATCCCATTCCCCTTCATAAACCATAACACTGTATATATATATATATATTTGGGAAAATTACACTTACCACCCATCAGGTTTGGCATATTTACAAAAACCACCCACGTAGTTTACAAAATTAAATTCACCACCCACGTACTTTCCACCGTTTTAAGTCCGTCATCCTTTATGTTGTCTCTGTTAGTTCATGCCACATGTCTTTTTTTAACTTGTTATAATATATACTGACATGGCATATTAGAAAAACAAGCCACGTCAACATCCAACTTGGTTACCCATCTTCATTCTCTCGCTCGACAATTTTCTTTGTTTGTCGTCAATGGCTTTCACTTGCTCATTCAATCCACCATTAATACCAGATTAGTACCAAATTCCAAGTTAGCGCTAATCTCTAGTTTAGAGCCCAATTATTCAAATTTCGGACCTACCACCAATTGAAAATTTGCTGGGCATACAAATACTTATATATTCCAATACTTACACTCCAACACACACACGGAAGGTTGTCGCGCCTGATTTCACGGCAGATATTAGGGAAGTCCGAGAGCGGACTCGAATCCAATAAACGATGGAAATGAGAGAAAAAAAAAGCAGATAGAGGGATGAAAGATACCAGGTGAGGACTCTGCGAAAGCAAAGGTGACTTGCAGCGACCGGCTGGGTGAGTTTCGCAGGAAAAGACGGGAATTTTACAGGCGTGTGCGTCGGCTAGCATAGAATTAGGAACAGAGAGAAGGATGAAGCGGTGCTGGGCATACAAATACCAACTGCACGATTTGTTTAGGGTTTTTATTGTACAAAATTAAAAAATAATAATCCGACTCCTGTTCCACTAGGTTTCAGTTTGCATAGGCTCCAATTTCTTCTTTTCGATCTCAGTGGCAGATCTACACCGTGTATGGTGTTTGTTTTGACAAACATGGGAGTGGGAGGAAGTAGAGTTAAGTTCTGGTTGAAATCAAGAGGGAAAACCAGAAGTAAATCACAAAAGAGCAAGTTTTTACTTTTTCCAGAAATTAGGAGTTCGAATGCAGTGGTTCTAGTGATTCATCGCTTCAGAGGCTCGGACAAGCGAATAGAATGAAGATAGGCGCAGAGAAAGTATTTTCCTCGTTCTCTAGTTTCGGTACAACAAGGAGAATGAAAATGGCGAGAGAGAGGGAGAGATTCTTACCAGTGGTTCAATTGATTTATTGCTTCAGAGGCTCAGAAATGTTCCTCGTTCGCTGGTTTCGATCCGAGAATGAAGAAAGAAAGAAAATCAAAACGAAGAGAGAGTGAGAGGGAGAGAGAGAATGAAGATGGGGAGCCAATTGTTGATGTGGCTTGTTCTGCCATGTCAGCATATATTATAACAAGTCAAAAAAAGACATGTGGCATGAACTAACAAAGACAACATAAAGGATGACAGACTTAAAACGGTGGAAAGTACGTGGGTGGTGAATTTAATTTTGCAAACTACGTGGGTGGTTTTTGTAAATATGCCAAACCTGATGGGTGGTAAGTGTAATTTTCCCTATATATTTTTATCAAAATACAATACAGGGTTTACATTTATACACCGTCAGGGTTTTAGTTCCCCGGGAGTTTCTTTACTCCCTTACACTTGTACCTTCACACACAACCGTTAACAAAATACACACACCTATCACAATGGCATTCGCATCTTTTGTGCGCAATTACCACAATTTAACCACGAATGAATGTGTATGTTTATATAACACACGCGCCAACCATCATAGCAAATCATTTTTGTGCTATGCACAACATAGTTCACGTACACTTGTACGGTAAAACACACTAAGCGGCTTTACGCTCTACCCCCCTTAAAAGGGATTACGCCCACGTAATCAATCACTGAACATTAGCTTAAAATGTTCTGCCGTCGTGAAGTGTTTTAACTTCCACGCGGTCTATTACACAATGGATTCTGATTAGAGGATCTTAACCATATTAGCGGTTTAGTTCCTAAACCAAGAATTCTCATTGGAGTTTGCTTTAACTCTTAGTTGGTTTCGATTCTGGCCTGTGAGGCTTCTCGGCATTAATAATTAGCCATTCACTCATGTTCACCATGTACATTCAACATTTGAATCACTAGCTCACTAGTTTCTGCTGCGAAACTCTAATAACTGTAGAGCTTAATTGCCCCATTTGTTATTCTTACTGTATTGTACATCCCCAATTGTCACCTTCATCTTGGTAACAATGGTTTCTCAACCAACGCGTGGTATCTCTTACCGTGTATAAAGCTATGTATTTCACAATGATGACTTGTTCCCTTCCGACTTACTATCGGTTGAGATTGAGCTACTACCTAGTGTGTAGTGCTCTCTCAGCTATTTATAGCATTTGGGGTATATTCCATACCGATATTTGGCAGTTAGTGCTACTGTAGTCACTTACTGTTAATCATGTCTCCACATTTGGTTTTGTACATGTATTCTTTCATTGGTGCGGGCTTGCATTACCTATGCATCGGCCATTATAACATTATTCCTCCACAATTACCATGCTTCTGATTCCTAGCTATCCCACTTGATCATTACTGCGCAAGTGCAATACCAAAACACTCAGTCATACAGAGTGCAGAGGCGTAAACTCTTGACAGTAAATCCCTTATGTGATTCGCCATGGAATTCACACTGTGTTTCATTGAGATTTTGATCTCGTAATACTGGCTACTGGCTTACTGCCTAGTTTGTTTGACATCACTTATCTTGCATCTCTACTAAGTTTAACTCATAACTGGTCTTATCTGCTACATTATCGTTTAACAATACTTATACAACGGTCGCTTGCTGCGCACCGTGCTCTTACTCCTTATATAGCATCAGCTTATATCATATTTACTGCCATATTAACTTCCACACATATACTTACATTATTCACATTATGGTTCATCACTCATTTGGATGACTACTGAATGCTCCTTGAGCATCGATCATTCGAGTCACAAGTCGGCATTATTCAGCTCGGTGTTTCACTTATACACACATACTACTAAGCTAACTGCTCTCTTTCAATAATAACATCGTCCATCCTTAACATATTTCTTGAACTTGGTTCACATAACTACCGCTCCAGCGGTTTCACAATATCGAGAGGTATCCCCACTCTTAATGCAGTGGTTCGTTCTCCACTCTATTCACTTATATAACATAAACTTCTGCAATCAATCTAATTTATATAACACATTTTATTTGTGGCCTATAAGCCTTATTGCCTTGAGCTGCGCTCATTGTAGGCTGTCCACATACATGTACTTCTTTGTGCAACATTACATAGTTTGGATATCATATTGAGCTCCATGACAAGGTCGTTGCATTCCGTTTCCTTTCATGGGATGCCCCTTAGGTTTGTCAGTCCATCTCCTGACAACTTATATCTAATCTGGGTGTTAGTTTCAACCCTTGTGCTTCTATCATGCATTTCGTGCAACAATTACTGATGCGAACACCCTTTATGGATTGCTCCTGGGTGTTACTAAGTTATGCCTTTACATCAAGTTCACACTTATTGGTACATTCAGTTAGCCACGCCTTTTTGCTCCTGATAGTGTAGGTACTCATTCCGGGAGTTTCATCCTGTCCATTGCACATTAATGTGTCCACATTAGGCATCTGCCTTGCCCTGCTTTCCAGCTATCATGTTTATCCCTGAGGATCCTTAAGACATATGCTATGTCTTTACTTAACAGTTTGTGCACTTCGCACTTCCTAACTCTTAAACATTCCCTTGAAAGGAATTCACTAATCCTTTTAATCTCGTTAACTTAACTGAGTTCCTTAACTTCAACCATTCATGGTAATCCTTAGTTCTTGTTTGACTTATACTGCTGACCGTAGTATGGAGTCGACTACTTCCCGTGTTTCGGATTCTACTCGTATACATATGTGGGGTACCATACTGATACATTACTACTTACCCAACTAACCCATAAGTAGGTCTGTCAGGCCCACAAGCTCCTATCGGAGTGCGGTCGTCCCACATTTCAGTTGGTACACTCGTAGTGTCCGTCACACGCCTAGGTGAAGTATTCTGTTGCCAACTCCCTTATATTGTCCCTTGACAATATGCGTCCCGTGCTTCCCGAACTTAATCGAAGGAAAGTTCATCCACTGTTGTATCCTTGTCAACTGTCTTTGGCTCTACTGGTTCGGTTCTTAAAAGAAGGTAGAAAGGAGTGTTGGTTTGAAAGAAAATTTTGGTTTTGAAAAGAAAAGAGTTTGAATAAATCTAGGTTTGAAAGAAAATTTTCATGGTTTCACAACATCTTCTTACCTTAGCCAAGTCTAGCTTCTTGCTGACTGGTGTACTTCCAATTACAGAGGTTAGGCTAACAGGCCCTTCCACTGTTATGACGATCACATTTAACCTTATGGTACTTTACCAAGTACTTGTAGTGGTTATAAATTTCCCGAACAGCCCTGTTATAGCAGCACTTGCTATGGCAAGTGCGCCATGCTAACTGGCTATCGGTTTAACACATACCGGTTGTGGTATTGTTTTTATCTGCACTGTCATCAGTGGCCTTGTTGGCCCTTACTGATCTTACAATCTTGATAATAACTCCTCTAGGTGACTTCTCACTGTCTTCACATGACGATCATCAACTAGGGTGTTTCCCATTCTGGGAGACCCCTTTTTCTTTTGTATTGTTTCGTCTTCGTAGCCCGTTTCACGTATTTGTCGTGGTTACTGAGACTTGTCTCTTGTTTGGGCACTACGTTGTAGTTCCTTTATCGGTTGGTATACCATTGGTGTATAATTTATCAATTGTGGTCCCGTAGACACTCGTCCCGGGTTGTATTAATCCACTTCTTGCCTGTTGCACGGTTGGTGCGTTGCAAACTGGTTATTCTCGACTGCTCGGCATGTCGACCCAGGTTGCCGGAAATTTCATTCTCTTTTATGTAGGATTGTCCATTCTTCACTGTTTAAATGCAGTTGACATTGTTCAGATTGAGACCGTCTCCGGGATTCCCAGTTTTTGGGATCAACCGTATGACCGGTTCTCCGTACTCACAGAAGTACTAATTAACATCCAGATCGGGTTTTCCCGAGTAAGAGAGGACTTTCATCTCTCTGGCGTTCTTTCCCAAGTTATAAAATAGGGATTGTGGAGGGCGGGAAGGATACTGTAGGTTTCCAGTATTCACTGGTAGTTCCTATCTAGCGTATCTCTCACGCTATCACTCAACCCTTAACCCAAAGTACTTAAATCCTAACTCGGTACTTCCTAAGCTCGGTAATTCAGTCATCAGAGCGATACTTCGCTCTGATACCACTTTTTGTAACACCCCAACTACAACCATACATTTAACAACACATTGCAGCGGAAACTCAACTCATACATTATTTCAATGGTGCTACACGCCGTTAACCACCCACGTGGCTAACAAGGCTAAACATGTACTTTGTATCGGTCTGATGGACTAGACTCCGAGCAACTACACGTTACATTTGCTTCCCTTAACAACAACCCCAATACTTTATACATTCCAACCGTACCAAGTATTTACAAACTAATGCCGATAACAATTTCGGTCTTACTACGCCTACAATGCTTACGCCATTTAAATGGCTACCCATGTATAACATCTACCCCGTCTGCAAACAGGAAAATTGATATACTAAAACTAAACAAATTAATCTAGAAAATAATAAATCAATAAGTCTGTCGGGTTGCAAAAATCCCGGTCACTATAGTATAGAAAGTTAAGCAACCAAGTATCGAACCGTGGGACTTGAATAAATAAGCCTAAGTCCTATCCTAAATCCTAAGAAAACTGGAAACTCAGGGGGGTTGTGAATTTTTTTGAAACTAAATCAAATAAATGCAAATCAGAGTTAAATTAAGCAATCGGTAAAAACGAATGATGAAGTTGATAATATGAGTGGAACTCCGGGCTCGGGTTGTTCTTTTCTGATTGAATCTAGTAGCTCCTACAATTTAATTATGAGAAACGGAAAGGCCAATTCTTTCTATCTCTTACAATGCTAAATCCTAGTTCATTGAAGAGCTCACCTATCAGAACGTGTCAACTCTAATCTAGCAGTTGGCAAAACACATATAGGTGGAATAAGCACAAAGAATTGTTAGCGTTTGTAGGAAAGATTATCTATCCGACTAATCCTTCCCCAAATTCCCAGGTTAATTCGAACTCCCTATTAATCACCTTGTCTGATCTTAATAGGTTTCGCAAAACAACTCTATAACTCGCGAAATTAATAGAGAAGAAAATTGATAATCATTAACCTGAAAACAATCCGTCACAATCTCATAATCAAACTGCAGAATCTTTAACTACATTGAATCCATCTTGAACAAACCCTACCCCAGAGTTAAATCCCTACTAGCCAGACATTGCCAAGAAACAGATAAATACAGTCAACATAGAAATCATCTAAGGGAAGAAAAACCCTTTTGTTGAACAACTATCCAGTGTCGATGGCTGCAGGTGTAAGGTTGAAGATGATGGCCACACTCCCTTCTGACGATGCTCCTCAGAACGTGATAAACTTGATGAATGTGGATGAAGATGAACTGATGCAATTGGCGTGGATGAATGGAGAGAACTTCGTTTATCAGTGAGAGAGGTGTGTGTAATGATCGATGATGATTGAATACCTTCTCCCTCTGATTAGGTCATTTAAATAGACCTTTCTCTCTCTTTTTCCCTTCAAAACGCCGAGTTTATGCTGTAATTTTCGTGCCGTCCGAACATTGGTCCGAACTTCAAAGTTCGGACACAATGCTTTGAGCGCTTCAATTCAGAAAGTTTCGACCTGTGTCCGAACTTTGATGTTCGGACACAAGTTCGGACATGCTCCGTACTTCAGGCCTCCGGCTTTTCTCAACTATGTCCGAACTTCGATGTTCGGACCGAAGTTCGGACATCCCATCAGGCGCAGCATACAAACTCTCGACTTGCGTCCGAACTTGGAAGTTCGGACACAAGCTCGGACAGACCTTCAAAAATCCTCTAAATTCTTCATTTCGACTCCGATTCGACCCCCGTTTGTTGCAATATCTCCCTCGTGAGTAAATCTAGTGTTTCCCTGGCTTTTCTCTGCATTTAATCATAGAAAAAGGTATCAAGCCTTACCAAACAACAAACCAAAGGAAAACGGAAGATAAGTGTGGAATATTATCGATGTTCGTATAAAAATTAGGCATTAAAGATCACTAAAAACCATTCATATTTCACACTCATCAAACCTCCTCACACTTAACCTTTGCTTGTCCTCAAGCAAAGCAGGAGTAAAATGTCTCAGAATGCCTCAGGGCCAAACCTTGGGATTGCATAAAATAAGGAGCTTAAGACACAATAATCACCCAAGAATCGATCTGCTCTTAACTGCATGTCTCTCAAACAATGAAGTACGCTTTTTAAAACAAAAGATTATGAAGAAGCCAAATCATGAAGTCAAAACATAGAGTAACCCAGAACCTTCCAACCTTTTCTCTTCTCAAACCCGTGGATGACAAGGGGTGTGAAGTTATGCCATATTCCGCAGAACCTTTCAACACCACGTACTCATGATCTAATTTAAGGAATTACCATAAACTAAGACTTTAAAGAACTTTTTTTTTCTTGCATATATATCAATTTTTCGCACATAATTCATCCCCCAGACTTTTCTCTCCATCCTTGTAACGGTATTGGGTCTTTTATCCCAGATCAGACGACCTTAGGTAAATGGGTGATGAAACACCCCTAGGACTTAATAACCGGATGGAAGAGGCCTGTTTTGGTTCAGAAAAAGAAACTTAGATCAGAGGAGTACCTTGCCTTTATCCTTCATTCCAGACATTCTCATCATTCCCAGGGTTCCAAGTTAAACCAGTTCTAACTTCACAACCAACTTGTTCACAGATATTTAACAAAATTCAGCCATTTGAAAATATGATAAGAGAGCACACAATTTTGAGCAAACCAACTCTAAAGGTCAGTACCGGACTCAACTCCACAACTAAAGATCCACCCAAGTATTCAACACTAAGAAGCACTCTAAGGGAATTACCCCCACATAGCCCAAAACCAAACAAAAATTAGGTAAGGGATAAATGACTGACACATTCAGAAAGATCTCCCCCTTCCTCACACTTAATGAAGAGCAATGTCCGCATTGTTCAGAAATTAATCACAAGAAGGAGATCGGACTAAATGTGTCAGACTCACAAGGGTGAATTGAACAGTGACAAAGTTATTCACAATTTAAAGCACAGGCCGAACAGTACCCAAAAAGAAAAAGAAACTAAAAACTCCCCTGATTTCTTTTGTGATGCTTTTGAGGAAGTGATTCTTCCTCACACTTAGTGTCCTCGCAGGGGAGAATGTTTCCTCACACTTGCTTGAAGCTAGGGTCCGGCATGGAGTCAGCCCGATAAGGTACACTTGCACACATTCAAACAAAACATAAAAGTGTGCTAGAAGCATCGATTAGTGACAGCCAATATTCAGAGTTAAGATTCAAACAAACGAAAATCAAAAGAAAAATTACAACCCAATCGAAATAAAAGTAATGAGTCTAACACAACCAAAAGCAAATCCAGAATGAAGTCCAAAAACGGCTTCTACACAAAAATAGCAAGCAGCAGCATAATCACTGTGGAGGCGGATAGTACGCCTGCCACTGCTGGAACTGATCGAGCAGAGCCTGATAGTCTTCCTGAGAGCGACGGGCCTGCTGCTGCAGAGTCTCGATCTCCGCCTGATAGCGACGATCTGCCTCCTCGAAACGAGACTCCAGCTGAGCAAACTCATAGCGAGTGACGTACTCGCTCCCAGGGGCTGGCAGTGCTAGATACGCCTCCTCCTCGTCAGGTGAAGCAGCAGGAGCGGGCTCTGATGGTCCCTCACCCGCCTCTCTCTGGCGCTTCTGCGGTCGCGCTGCAGCCTTCTTCATCCACACCCCATCTCTGAACTCAAACCACATCTTCTTCAGGCCGCCCGCATCAATAGGAGCCCGCGCAGCATGCAGCCCCACAGTAGGAACAGTAACCCTCTGCCTCCTGAGTATGCTGCAGATCATGACTGGGAAGCCCAGCTTGTGCTTATCTTTGTGCTCCATGATGTACTGCATATGCAAGAAGATCACCCATGGCAAGTAAGTGAGCTGCACAGCCTCAGCAAACGCCGGATCCAGCACTGTCCGAAGTAGTAAGAAGTCTGTATGGTTCAGGTCCGAGCTCTGTCGTGGTACAATATTCGCAGCCAGTAGTGCGAGCAGAACTCTCTCCTGCGGGCTCTGAAGCGCATCAGCAGGGACGACCTGCTTTGATGGGTCATCCCCTCTGCGTCGTCGAGGCCCCTGAACCATAAGGGGGGTATAGTGTTGGATGGCAGCTGTCTTGAAGTCGTTGGGGTTAAGATGCTCAGGGCGGTCTGGGGCGGGATAAGGAATGTCCATATAGTGAGCAATCTCCATCGTGGAGACCGTCACTCTATCCCCGTCTACTATGGATTTGATCTGCCCGTCTTGGTAGATCGCATTTGCATAGAACATGCGCACGGCTTGTTCAGAGTACGGACCTCCCATATCTAGAATCTTGCCCCAGCCCAATGGGTCCAAATAAGCCCGTAGTCCTAGCTGCTGCTCCAGCTCCCGCACCACACAGCGCTCAGCAATTATGTCCATACCTTTTTCGAACCATTCTTTGGCTGCATCATTTCTAAATGCAGGTTCGAGAGCTCTTCGGCTGGAGCTTGCTCCTGCAGCCCTTTTACCCCGACCGGTAATTCTGCTCAACATCTGCTCATACAAGGGTAAGCAAGTCAAGTGAAGGAAAGCAAGGATATAGTTCTAAACATGCACTGAATTTACCCAAAATCTGACAAGTGTCCCCTAAAAACTCACTATTCTCCACAGCAGAAGTCAATAAATTTTTGTCATTCGCAACAGAGACATACCCATGACCAGCAGAGATCTAACTCCAAAAATCGTGAATTTCAATCGGGTGTAATAGCATTTCAGTCAAACAAAATCTCAGTCATGCAAAAATCCACAGATTCAAAAAACATCCCAATAATGTGGTTCAACCACATCTTCTAACAGTTCAACCCCAGCACACCAGAAAACGAAATTAACATCTTCAGATTCAGACCCATTCCTTTGTTTTGCAGTTCAGCGATGCAAAATAATACTCACACATCCACATTGAACTCACAGTAGTGCAATTTTCTAATCATATCTATCCATCAACTTGCAGCATAGCAGATAATAAACTCCATATATGCAACTGAATCTCAGAAAAGCTCAAAAATAACAGCCCACTCTCGACTTTTCATACCTCAGATTCCAAATGTTGTCAAAAACACATCAAAATAGGTAGAAAAGTAGAGAAATTACCTTGCTGAAGTTGAATGAATGTGTAGAAGGAGATATAACAGCAAAACCGGCAAGATTAAACTCAAACTCGACCCAAAGCGACAGGTAGGGTTTCGAATCGAACAGGCTCAAAATCGGAAATATTGTGGGGGTTTCTGATCGATTTTTAGGCCTAGGGTGGTAGAGAATCGAAAGACGAACAGATTGATATCAAGAATGGAAGGTTTGGGGGCGTTTTGAGGGAGTTATGGAAGATTGGAGAGAACTTCGTTTATCAGTGAGAGAGTGTGTGTTGTAATGGTCGATGACGATTCAATACCTTCTCCCTCTGATTAGGTCATTTAAATAGACCTTTCTCTCTCTTTTTCCTTTCAAAATGCCGAGTTTATGCTGTAATTTTCGTGCCGTCCGAACATTGGTCCGAACTTCAAAGTTCGGACACAATGCTTTGAGCGCTTCAGTTCAGAAAGTTTCGACCTGTGTCCGAACTTTGATGTTCGGACACAAGTTCGGACATGCTCCGTACTTCAGGCCTCCGGCTTTTCTCAACTATGTCCGAACTTCGATGTTCGGACCGAAGTTCGGACATCCCATCAGGCGCAGCATACAAACTCTCGACTTGCGTCCGAACTTGGAAGTTCGGACACAAGCTCGGACAGACCTTCAAAAATCCTCTAAATTCTTCATTTCGACTCCGATTTGACCCCCGTTTGTTTGCAATATCTCCCTCGTGAGTAAATCTAGTGTTTCCCTGGCTTTTCTCTGCATTTAATCATAGAAAAAGGTATCAAGCCTTACCAACAACAAACCAAAGGAAAACGGAAGATAAGTGTGGAATATTATCGATGTTCGTATAAAAATTAGGCATTAAAGATCACTAAAAACCATTCATATTTCACACTCATCACCATCCTACTCTCGAACGGCTTCCAGCTCCTTGTACCTGAAATAGAAAAGGAGAGAAAGGGTGGCCTCCAAGGGGCTCAGCACCTTTGCTGGTATGGTAATCCCGCAGCCCACATGCTACCGGGCCACGCACAACTAATTGTCGTCTTAGCATGCAGTTGATTATATTTAAATCATGCATACAAACCATAAACACACAACACTTTGCATACACCCAACAATAGGGCTCAACATATATCCAACACATGCACACTTAACAAATCATCCAATGATTCCTTTAACCCTAGAGTGGCTCTCCTCTAAAACGGAGCTACTTCCTTAATGAACGACACGTACCCATTAATCGGGTTATCCTTAAACACCTCTTGTCACAAACTGGGATTCATTTCCATGATCCACACACTCCATATCCTACAACATATCTCATTCCTCACATAACAAAACATAACAAAACCTTTCTTGTTTCGGCGTACACATGATAACATCGCATTCATTTTAAACACCTAACGTATACATATCATAGCATAGCAAGGGAAATTGCCTAGCACAATAACAACACAAAACACCATAAGGTCGGTTCACACAAGGAACCTTCCACCATAGTTAGTATACATAGTGAGCCTAGAGATTAATGCCAATCTCATGCTAAGCTCGTTACCAACCTCGTTACCGTCCAGTTATATCGAACGGTTAACTTAAACCCAAGGTGTGTCGGATATAGTAATCCCAAGCACTCCGAAAAAACATTTGTATGCCCCTGTGGCCCGACGTGAGTCAGTAAACAAGCTTTGGATAAGCTAAGGGAAGATTGAAACCAAATCGGAATACAACCTATACATACACCAAGAGAGTCGAACCGGATATGACATCGACTCCCGTCCTCACACGCGTGGCCGGAACATGACCGGACTCCTCACCCCCATTAGTACATATATACTTATAAAAAGTAGTTAGAGATCCATTATGGAGCCTACCACATCCACACACCATACGGTATCATAACCGAGTTAAGCACACAAGGGAGGTTCACACACTTGCATACAACAACAATATCCAACTAACTCACACATAGCCGTGGTTAGAACGTTCCCAAGGTTTGGGTCGTTAACTCCGAATACCGATCTCTCTCGTGTTCCTAGTTCTAGTTAGCTAAGGTTTGACACTTATTTGAGGTTAACGGTATCGGAGACCAGATGCGCCACATAAATGAATTACTATAAACTCATTACATGTTTTAATCTTACAAGGTGGCAAACACTCAGAAAAACACGTTGGCATACAAGCCGGTGTAATCCGGTAGGACACAGGTTGCAAGAAAACCATACCTTTCACCACGGTCCACTATTTTGTGTCCTCCTAGGTTCCTCGAACAAATCCCGTACAACTGGTAACATCACAATTACTGTCATTAACATCGGGGTGACATGATTGTTTAATATCTAATGCCCATAGTTAACCCCATCATCCTGTTGTACTTAATTTATTTATGTGATCTTAAGTTCATAACTTACACATTCACTCTCACACTTGTTTATACTTCCAATGGTCTTTAAAAGTCACCAAACAAGGCCTAAACATCATCTAAAACCATTACCATTCAATCCCCCATCATTAGGAGCCTTAAACAAATTTTTTTCTTCATTTCTGGTCTGGACCGCCTCTGGGGCGGTCCCAGGGGCGGTCCACAACAGATGCTACACGTTTCTTTTTTTTTCACTTCTCTGCACTGGACCTCCCCACAGGGGCGGTCCGTAGGGGCGGTCCACTGCAGAACCAATTTTCTAATGTGCTTTTCTCCTCTTTCTGAACTCCAAATTCATCCCAATTTTTTCCTATGCTTTACACATGTTCTCCCACATGTTTTAACATCTTTTGGGCACACTTAAACCCTCTCGAAACATCCCAAAAATTCCTTAAACTTTTACTCAACTTTTACTAAGTCCTTAACACTTAGAACATTTTTTCTTACACTTGTAACTTGTATTCTTGCCTAAAACTTCACCTATCCAAAGTACTCCCTCACTACCTTATAACCACCCTTTTAAACATCATTTGCACTACACTCATCCCTTTACACACACTCCTCAAGTTTTTCCCACAAGTTCATAATTAAACCTTCACAAGGCGTTACACTTTCATTGTTCACCAAACTTTGCACAAGACTTTACGACACCTCCACCATCACCTTGGTGTATCAAGAAGTCATCCATTAGTTCCCTAAATCTCCAAGACTATGCCTAAGGCATCTTAACACCTAAGAACACCATGATTCACCTTCTTCCACCATCTTAACACTTAACAAGTTCCTAGTACCTTCTAGGTTTTAAAATCTCATTTCATCACATAAACTCTTTTGTTTATCAACTAAATTTCGCCATAGCTTCTCTTGTATATACTCACATCCAAACACATTGTTTTTCACCTTTAGACAATCAAGAACATTCAATCTCTTAATACACACTCTTATACACAAACATATGGTTTTTCATCCTTTAACCATCAAACACATTCACCTTCACAAGAGATGTTCTTTACACACAACTAAACCCTTAAACTACACTACATCACATATAGTGCATAAACTTAAATTGCTTGGCACTTAGGCCCTTAAATAACATAAACCTTAAACACTGGATTTCCCACATAATAATGCCTTCAACCTGCAATACACACAACAATGCTCCCATGTATTTTTAGTCCACCTTGTGGATAGTTTTCTAGCTCATTTCCCATTGGCTCTTTAAGTCATTTATTAAGCAAATATAGCTCAATTTCCTAGTACAATAAACCACATTAAGAGAGGTCATTTACCTCTTTGTTTTCCAAGCTTTCCCATTTGTTTTCTCTTGTTCTTTCTTGGTTGAAAACCGGCAAGGAGGTTTTACCACTTGTCAATCTTCTAACCAATACAATATAAGGGTAATGAGCATTAAGTTTAATACTCAAACTCATAGTTAAACCCTAGGTTTACGTAAGTGTCTTAAAACACTAAAATTTGATGATTACCTTTGGAATTCGAAAGAGAGCTTGGTTAAGTGGCAAGATAGGACTCCTCCTAGTCCCTTGAAGATTGAATTAAGCTAAGAAAATAGCAAGACAAGACACCATTGTAAGGTGAATTTTCGGTTATACAAGAAAATGGTGGGAACTTGGATTTTCTTTGATTTTCCTTACCTTGAAACAAAGGAGAATGACAAGGCATGGAAATATGAGCTCAAGCTCCTTCAATGGTGAATCTCCATGGCACCGAAATGGAGCTTTTGAAGATTTGAAAAGATAGGAATGTAGAGCTTACTCTAACTAAGACAACGGTAGTCTCGGAATTGAATTCAGAGCTTGGAGCCATGAGTTACAAGCATTTAAAGATGGAGAATGGCTACTTGCTGTAGAAAAACGAGAATGGAGAAGGGAGGATGAGGTTGGAGACGGTGGGAACCAAAAAGAAAAGAAGAGAAAGTGAGGAGAGATGTAAGTTTTGGAGATATTTAAGTTATAAAGCAAAAAGGTATCCTTTACTTACTTTTCTTTCTTTCTTTTAATTTGCAAGCCAAGTGTGATGACTCACACACCCAAAAACGTGGCCCTTCAATATATAACATATATGGCCTTTTTTGACCAATTAAACAACTTATGTTGACTTATAACTTAAACTAGCATTATTTGAGCACTATTCACAAATTAAGGCACATATTTGTGAAATTTTTGATTTCCCATTGATTTAGACTTCCTAATGTGATACTAAGTAGTACAAATGTTAATTAAAGAGTAATGATGGTCATTTAGCCACTCAAAACTCATCTACAAGACAATTTTTCAAAAATGTGCTTTAAGACTCCTTAAAGCACATTTTGTGTTTTAGCTTGTTTTCAAGCTTGGTTTTCTTTGGTAATTGGTTTAATATGTTCATTAACATATAAATAAAGTCTTGGTAAGCTTATTAGGTCTTAACCAAACTTATCCCAAGCTTAGAGCACATTTTAGCCCATATTGACCTTAAAGTATTTATTTATGTTTTGTTTGGTTTCATTGTCTACCAAGGTTGCCTAAGGACTTAATTAGCCCTATAAAATCATAATTAAATATTATTAAGTCTTGGTAGGCTCTTTGGGTCCTAGCCAAGTTCACTCCAAGCTTAGAGCACGTTTTTGCTCAAACCGTGCCTTAGTGTTTTATTGTGTTTTACCATGGCTTAAATTGTACACTGATGTTTCTAAGGCACTTTTTAGCTTTTAGATGCCATATTTCAACATTTAACCAACATATCAAGGTTTGGGGTATTTCAAACACAAACTTCTTAATTTCTCAGATTTTGGGGTGATTGTTGCAACCCCTAATGTTCCAAATTGAAATATTCATGAGGAGGGGTTGAGGGGAAGGGGGAGGAGGGCAGGAAGAGCAGTGCCCTGATCGAATACTGAAAAAGAGTTAGCTAATTGGAGGGAGAGATCCTCTACTGTAGGACTCGAATCCATAGACTTAGGGGCCTTCCCCTTATGGGGGACCAGTTGCTAGGAGTCTGAAAAGGAGGGCGCAAGCACCGGCTGGAGGGATGGTGACATAAGCAAGTTAGAAGAGAGGGGGAGAGGAGAAAGAAGGTTCAGGCACAACCAAGGACTGAGTCTTAGAGCAAGCGGGCGGGGAGGAGGGAAGTTCAGGCTCAACCGGGGTTGTAGACAGGGAGGTGGGAGGGTCAGGCACAACCGGGGACTGGGCCTTAATGCAAGCTGAAGGGGAAGGAGGAGGAGCAGACACAATCGTAGGTTTGTCTTTAGGGCAAACAAGGGGATATGGGTGTGAGGGTGGATTGGAGGTGAAGAGAGAAGAGAGGGCCTTGGCCTTTAGGGAACGACGAGGGGGTGCCGAGCTAGGACACCTCGCAGAAGAGTGCCCAAGCAAGTTGCAAGAGGAACAAGAAACTGGTTCCCATTCATAGGTGACCTGCTGGAAGAGGGTGCCACCTAGAGTGCGGATTTCAATTTCTCTAGTAACCTCAAGATTGAAATCTACTTTGACTAAGGCTCTAGCAAAAGAGATCTTGGACTTGGAAGCAGTAGATTGATCGGTATACAAAGGGGTGCCAATCTTGGAGCAGATCTTGTTAAGGCTAGAATGGGACCAAAGGCTGATGGGGAGCTTAGAAAGCTGAATCCAAAATGGGATTCGGTTCAGGTCTGAGGGGTTGAAGGAGAAGTCAGGGGACCATTTTTTAAGGATCAGATGCAACACCCCTTGTATAATTACGCCCCTAATATGATATTAACTAAAGCAAACGTAGTAGAAATAAAAGACGTCGCAGTGGAAAAATAAATTAAACGTTAAACCGGGTGTTACTCTTCATTACTCACCTATGCGAATAATGAAGCGACTATCCTATAACCAAATCCATAATACAATATAACCACTGTGATGACAGGAACATAAATTTATCCAGCAGGTACAACACTTAATTCTAAAAATGACTAGTGAGCAAACTACTTATCTATGCCAATAGTTCAAACGGATTACCAATCCTAAGGTATAGTCGAGAAGTATATGCTAACTAATCCAAAAGTTTCCACGCTCTCGCGTGTTTGATCTTCCAACAGCTACGCACCTGTAATGTGATGCCATAAAGGCTCAGCCAACTGTTGGTATGCTAAATGTGATCCTAGACCTGTTTAGGTCACTTAGGTCGTTTTAGCCATCTTGATTAACATGGGGTTCGTTACATGCTATTCCGTTTACATGCTTATAACATAATTGTAAATGCGGACTTTAAACATACAAGGCACTTCAATAATCACACAACAAGGCATGCTATTACGACAATTATAATTGAATAAACGATCTCGAGTCAACAGTAAGGTACGAGTTAGTTGAGGTCAAGCTAGTCTCACTTGTTCCATTCCATCATAGAAGCCCTGCTTCCAACAATCTCACATAATCATACGAGTGTCATGTTAAGGAAAATTCCCTGTTTAACCTCACACATTTACAATTTGGACAGTAGTCCTATGCCATCTACCAGTGGGTAGATGGGCTTACTTATCTACAGTGGTAGATGTCCATTTGGCTGAAGCCATGGTGCCAACAGCAGCACACTCTGAATAACGATCGTATCCGGCTCGTTAGATTAACAAGAGTAGACCCTAACCGGGTACAAAACTCTAGTGATCACTATGCGCAACCTGTTGGAACGAATGCAGCCCAGGATTTACTAAACAATGTATCATTAATTATTACACTCTCATATGTTAGTGTATTTTGATTAGTCTCCTGGAGATTCAATCTCGTTATTGGAGAAAACACATTTATTGGATGCCCTATCGGGTCTTACACGCAACCTAGAAGTCTGCTAGGTGATGTTTACAGGTCGAGTCAACACTCTAGAGACGGTTAATACCGGGTCTCTAAACTAAGTTCCTCACTTAGTGCTTTAGGAGTTGTTTACTCTCACAAGATAATATTCAGAGTCTCTCCCAATAGTTCACACACAGTTAGGTGATAATCGGTATCACATGTCCGAACGACGTACGCGCACAGTTAATAAACGCTTTGACGATCAGAATACGTAAACACATTTAAACATATGCATAACATTATTTATCTCAAAATGCAAGCTCACAATACGTCTGGAACCCAAGGAAACCCTTAGGGCTTTCAGCCATACATTCATATACCTTTCACTGACAACAACGCTAGCGTGACGGTTCACGCTTATCCACTAGTGCTCCCGAGCTCGTATCTAGCAGTCCGTATCTCTGGAATATATTACTCTAATATCAATGTCTATATCACAAGTCTGCTTAACTATTCTAGAATGAGTTCTAGTCGTTATCCCGTAGTTAACCCCTTAGTCGGTTGTTTGTTTAACTCGGGTCTGTTATTAATTCCCGGGATTTTGGTTTTGTGACATACTACAATTTATGTGCATGTAATATTCGTTATTGTAATAATATTCAGTACGTAGGAATTATTCTCTTAATACCCATGCATTATCAAGGTTAATTGTCTTGCATGTTTATGTATACACACTTACATGCATGCATGGCTAATCATATACATTTATTTATGCATGCATATAATGGTTTATTACCATCTCCCACTAGGTCAAGTTATATCTTTACTTACAATCATATAATATCTTGTGTGTTGGTCAATTAATCTACTTGGTCAAGTTGTGTTGATTGGTCAACATAGTTTGACTTGGTCAATGTTTCAAGTCAACATTTCATTGTAGTTGATATTTATTCATTAGCTCATACTACATCATATTATAACACTTGTGATTATACATCTAACCATAGTTCTTTCCACATTAACCGTATATGTTTAATTATCCACATTACATGTTTACCTTGTATTATGATTCATAATATGTGAATTATAAGGTTTTCCCATAATGAATTAATTCGTTATTCTATGTGGAACACACTTGTATATATTTGTGTTATTTATTCACAAATCTTTTACCAAGGATTCATCTTAATGTCATACAAGGTATTTTATACATTATCATATTCCTTTTCATTATAAGGTTTCTAACCATATGTTATACTCCCCAATTTCCCAATTTAATCTCATCACTTTTGTGTGATTGTTTACAAGGCATATTTATCCCTTAATAATTCCTTTATAATATACTCTCTTATACTTTAATATAATGTCACATTATATCATTTTAAACATTATAATATATTATTCATTGTTTCTGAAAATTCCAAACCAACCATAACACTTTCGGTATTTTAATTCCTTTCCCCTTCATTTTTGGTTATTTACAAAATCACCCTAAATATTATTTGTTGTTAGTTTTTCTTTCATTATTTAATTTATACTCTAAGATTCGAAAACATTATAATATACAAACATATATACATGTATATATAGACCTGTCAAACGGGTTACCCGTTCAGGTTTTGGGTCATATTTTTTCGGGTCAATATCCGTTCGGGTCATTTCGGGATCGGGTCATTTCGGGATTGGGTCATTCGGGTTTGGGTCAAATTGGGTTCAGGTTGTAATAGTGTCAGACAGAATCAGGTTTCGGTTATATCGGGTTATGGTTAATATTTTTTGACAAAACTTTAAATAAATATACCTAATTTCTATAAGAATATACTACATATAAATTACAGAAAAGTCAATACAATGCCTATTTTGAATTTCATTCGGATATAATAAGTTTGACTCAAGTTTTTTATCATATTTATTTCGGTCATTCAGGTTTGGGACAATTTATGATCACACTATTATTTATGTTATTCGAGTTTGGCTAATTTTTAATTACTATTATTTCAGGTCATTTCGGGTTTGGGTTGGTTTCGGGTTTTAAATTTTTTGGGTCATTTCGGGTTCGGATCATTTGGGTTTTATCCAATCGGGTTTTAGGTTTACTATATTTAAATATTTTCGGGTTTCAATTGGGTTTCGGGTTCGGATAAAATGGATGGGTTTTTCGGTTGGGTCAAATTTTGACAGCTCTATGTATATATATATACCCAATTCGAACAACAGCACCCCTTTTTCCAGATTTATACTATTTGCTCACAATTTTCTTATTATTACATATTACCCCTCTTTATTTTGTAAACTTACAATTTAATACCTAAAACTTTATATTATACATATTAACTTATTTAATTCCAAAAACTCCCAAAATAATTTTCTAAATTCTCGAACAACCCCTAGGTTGTCCCAATATTATTTTTCACCCCTAAGTTTCGGTTATTTACATAATAACCCCATAAGTTTTATAAATGTTACATTTTAAAACTTAAACTATATATTACAATTCTTAGTTTATTAAATTACTAAAATCAACCCAAAATTCACCAAATTTATGTACAGTCCCCTACTGGTCATATTAATCTCATTCCAGCCCATAACTTTCGAAAATTACATAAACACCCCAAATGGTTTTATAATTTTCATTTTCATTTTTAACTTAATACTTTATTTAAATTACCAAATCAATTAATTATTTTTTTAACTTGGTCAAACATCACATGTGGTCAAGTTTGACCACAAAACACTCCTTTGACTAGTATTTACCATTAATTATGAAAATACCCCTCTTATTTCTCTATTTTTACATTTAACACTTTAATTGCATAAAATTAGTATTTTATGTTTCTAAAATTCTAGAACAGCCCCCTTCAGTCCTAATATTTATTTGGTACCTTATATTTCACTTAATTACATTTTGACCCCATTACTAAGTCTTTTGTTCATTTATGTACTTATAAAGTTTATAAATCATATTATAACCTTATATTTAATTTATGCTACACCTAAATTCATCATTATTCATCCAAAGTGTTCCCAGGTGAATATGTTCACTAAAGATACATCTTTGCACTAGAAACTTGTATAGTTCATTTAATCACCCAAAATCTTTTTTTTTTGATAAAAAAAGACATCTTATTTATTAATCACCAGGATAGGAAAAATCCTGCGCTAGCCAAGCACTACAACACTCAGGGGGCAAACTGTACTGTATATAACCCCTATTACAATTTAGCCCAAACTTAGCTATGCCATCAGTAGCCTTGTTGCAGAACCTATTAATTTTCCTAATGCTGCACATATCAAACCAGGCAAACAGGCTTCTACATCCTCTAATTATCCCTTCAAAGGGGGATTTCCCATCACCTCTCTGCTGGACAACATCAATCGCTAATTGAGAATCAGATTCCACAATTACTTTCTTATGATTGAGCTCCTTTGCTGATTTTAAACCGTCAAAAATTGCCCAAGCTTCCGCCTCCAAGATTCCAGTCTTACCCATGAAGTGGGTAAAACCACCCTTCCATGTTCCTTTGTGATCTCTGATGCAACCTCCTGCTGCAGCAGCCCCTTCCAGACTCATTGCAGCATCTACATTGACTTTTATGACGCCATCAGGAGGGGGGGTCCATTCAGTCTGGTCGTCTTCCACATTCTGCTTCTCCAAATGATTGCTTCGAGCTTTGTCTACTAAGTACCGCTGGAAATTATCATGAAAAAAATTCAGAGGCATATCCGAAGCAGATAGATTATTGTGGAACTTTAGATTTCTCCACTTCCAGAGAGTAAAACAGGTCACAGCAAAAATATTAGCCCAGTTAGATTTGAAATCACCCATCAATACAACACACTTAAGATTATTAAATAACCAATCCTGAAGATTCAGGGAGAAAAAATGTTTAACAACACTGTTCCCATTCAGCAAGGTGTCCCAAACCCTTTTGCTAACTTTACAATTTCTAAGCACATGACAAGTATCTTCAACACCTCCACAAGCATCACACAAATTAGACTGAATTATTCTCCGGCTGGAAAGGAGGACTTTTGTTTTTAGGCCCTGTTGGATCACCAACCAGATAAAAGTTTTAACTTTTTCAGCAACTTGCAGTTTCCAAACATACTTCCAAATGGGGTTTTTCCTACCCTTGTTTCTAACCATTTCATATGCAGAAGAAACAGTAAACTGCCTAGATTTTGCATCAGGCCAAATAACAGAGTCTTCAAGATTAGAATAAAAAATTCCTTTGCTCGCAAGAATATCCAATATCTCATCAGGAAGGTAGCTATTAATTAAATCCCATTTCCAACCCTCTTTATCACACCAGAAACTTGCCACCACCTTATCTTTCTCAATACTCTCGGGTTGACTAACCAAATTTATAAGGGGTTCTTCCAACAACCAACTATCCAACTAGAAATTAATAATTCTCCCATTGCCCAGTTTCCATCTAGCACCCTTATCTATTATCTCACTGGACTCCAATATGTTTTTCCATGTGCATGAAGCATTCCTAGAATTCAGATTCCTATATTTGCTCTTAAGAACTCTTTGCCAGAAGCCCTCCTGATTTTGAATTAGCTTCCATGAAAGTTTAGCAAGACACGCTTTATTCATAGATTTTAATTCTCTGATTCCCAAACCCCCCTCCTGTTTATCTTTGGTTACTACATTCCAAGCAACAGTGTGGAGCTTTCTTTCATTACTACCATGGCCCCATAAAAAATCTCTGGTCAGTTTCTCCAACCTACTGCAGATAGTATCCGGAATTTTTTGGGACATCATATTGTAAACAGGAATTGAGTTTAGGACAGACTTAGCCAAAGTTAGTCTTCCCGCAAAAGAAAGGGATTTAGCCTTCCAACCACTGATTCTAGATTGAACTTTCTCAACCAGGTCACTAAAATTCTTCACCTTAGATCTACCCTTCATAAGATTAATGCCTAAATATTTTCCAAAATTATCAGCAAGAGGGATTCCCACTTGCCTGCTTATTTCAATTCTCCTACTAGCACTGGCATTCTTAGAAAACAGAATCCTGGATTTTCCTAGGTTAAGTTGTTCCCCAGAGACCTTACAAAAGTCTTGAACAATATTCATTATGCTCAAAACATTAGAAACATCAGCACTACCAAGTAATACCAAGTCATCTGCAAAAAATAGATGGGATAGAGGTGGACCCCCTTTACTTAGCTTAATGGGGCACCACACTTTACTGAGAACATCATTATTAATCAAGTGAGATAATCTCTCCAAGCAAATAACAAAGATATAGGGCGACAGAGGGTCACCCTGTCTTAACCCTTTACTTGGGCAAAAACTTTCAGATTGGGAACCTTCCCATAAGACCCTCATACTAACAGAACTCACACAGCTCATGATCAGGTTGACAAAATCAGGAAGAAGATTAAGACATTCCAGCGATTCCCTAATAAAGCTCCAAGAGAGTTTGTCATATGCTTTTTCAAGATCAATTTTCATAATTACCCACCCATCTCTACACTTAGTTCTTTTCATAGAAAAGATTATCTCTTGCATAAGGATATGGTTATCTTGAATATTCCTACCAGGAATAAAACTGCATTGACATGGGGATAACCCTAGGCAGAAAGGATTTAATCCTATTTGCTAGAAGTTTAGAAATGATTTTGTAAGAGACATTGCATAGAGCAATTGGTCTGAATTGCTTCATATTCACCGGACAGGATAACTTAGGGATGAGACAAAGCAGAGTAGAATTAGATTCTCTATCTATAGCTGAGGTTTCAAAAGCTGTCCTAACAAATTCATAAACAAAATTCTTAATCAACTGCCAGTGATACTTGAAAAACCAAACCTGAAAACCATCCTGACCAGGAGCTTTAAAATTATCCATACACTTAATGACATTCCATATTTCATCCACAGTGGGAAGGGAGGATACAAAAATCTTATCAGAGATCTCTAAAGCTGGGAAATCATGACCAATATGATCTAAAGGGCCCTTCTGAGTTTCCTGAAACAGAACCTTGTAATAATCCTTAGCTAACTTACATAGATTGTCCTCTCCTTCAATAATAGCACCATCACTATCCTCCAAACTAAACACCTTGGATTTAGCTCTTCTCAAAACTACCTTCATGTGAAAATATCTAGTATTTCTATCACCAAACTTAACCCACTTGTCCCTAGACTTTTGGAACCAGAAAATCTCTTCTCTATACAAAATGTCCTCGTATTCCTTCTTAAGAGTGGTTTCAAGCTTTCTCAAAAAAGGATTTTGCTTTTTTTTTCCAGGCTTCTCTGGATGCCTGCCAATCTAGCCTCCAAGCTTCTTTTAATAGAAAAAATGTTACCAAATACTTTCCTATTCCAATCATTCAGAATAGAGCTCACATTCTTTAGATTATCTTTCAGATGCCAGGAAGGATTCCAATTACTAATAACAGTTTCCTTATAATTAGGATGGTCTGCCCAAGCTATTTGGAATCTAAAAGGTTTAATCCTACAAGATTTTGAGGAGGGAGGGCTGAACAGAGACATTATAGGAGAGTGGTCAGAGCAAGTTCTAGGCAAGATAGAAACCTAACTTAGAGGAAAAAGCTCAAACCAATTAGCAGAGACAAGGGTCCTGTCTAGTTTCACAAAGATAGAATTATTAGTCCAGGTAAATTCCATACCTTTTGAAGGCAGCTCCCTTAACCCACAAGACTGAACCCAATCCTTAAAAGCTAGGCTGCCCTGGTTTAACTTTCTAATACCACCTTTTTTATCTCTCAAAGAAAGGATGGAGTTAAAGTCACCAGATAGAAACCATAAACTATTTCCAGGGGGAGCAATCTGGTTCAAACAATTCCATAACATAATCCTCTCATTATCAGGAGGTTTAGCGTAAACAAAAGTGCCAAGCATACTGGTATTACCCATGCTGATACAAGTGTGAATAAACTGCTCATCAAATTTAATAATATGAATGTCCACACTGTTATTCCAGAACAGCCAGAGGCCACCACTAAAACCTCTAGCATCAACTTTATAAGAGTGAGGAAAACCAATTTTACCCATAATACTGTCAGCATAAACACCACTAATTCTGGGCTCACAGAGAAATAGCACATCAGGCTTATGCAAGACCAACAAGTTTTTCACAGAGGGATGAAAATTACTCTTACCCGCTCCTCTCACATTCCAAGATATAATCTTCATATTACTAATCATTTAAAACATACATATAATGCTACAAACAGAAACAAAACCACCTCAGGGTGCAGATAAATATATAGCCTTAAACTATCAAGCACCATCCAAAGATAGTTCATCCTTATTAAGAGGATTACTTTCCACATTTTTACTCATGCATAAAGGAACATTGTCCAACGAAAAATAAGAGTTAGTAGACTTAGCTGGGCTATGAAAACTATCTTCAGCCTCATGATTTTCCTCGGGCACTCCTTGAACCACCTTCTTCTCAGAGCTATCACTTGGTCTCCATTTCATGCTAGCTTCTTTAGGTTCCAGAGGTTTCTTACTTGCAGATTCAATTTCCTTGCCCTCATCCATCTTCTTTGAAAGAAGTTCAAAACTGTTTTTGAGTAAATGGCCTCCCTGAG
Organism: Limonium bicolor; assembly: GCA_023374045.1. NCBI lineage: Eukaryota > Viridiplantae > Streptophyta > Magnoliopsida > Caryophyllales > Plumbaginaceae > Limonium > Limonium bicolor. The sequence continues at coordinate 285,963,251 of CM041779.1, forward strand.
TGGTCTCCTGATCCTTCTCACCCATCTTTGACAGATTCTTCTTCTTTAGGGCAGTTACAGATTTTTGATTCTCCTCTCCCCCATTTGAAACCTTCACTCCTGGTTTTTCAGAAGGTTTCTTGAGATGCTGTTTCCTTCTCCTTGTAACCTTCATCCATGGACCAAACTTCTCTGTCAAAATCGAATCATCCCTATCCATACTTTTTTGAACCATCTTAAATCCACCCTCATTTATAACACCCTCCTCATTATCTAGCATCGGGCATCTCTCTTTATGATGTCCATATCTTCCATAGTTGAAACAGAGCAGATGAAGCCCGGTATACTCAACCCTCTGAATGCCATTGAACAACTTGAACTTTCCAATTAACGGCTGAGACAAATCGATATTGATGCAAACTTTACCACTTAGTGGATTTCCCAGACTTGTCTTTTTAATCTCAACCTTACGAACCCTCCCCAGTTTGCTTCCAATTAATGAGACACACTTCTCTGTCAAGAACTCGGTCCTCAAGTCTGGGAATCTAACCCACACATCTAAATTTGCTAAGGCCTCTGATTCAGTATCGAAATTCCTATTCCATCTTCTCACCGTCAAATAATGATCTGCAATAAGCCAGGGCCCCCATAGAGTGCCATATCCCTATCCTCCTTCAACTCGAACTTAACCGAAAAATACCCGTTTCCCACAAAGAAAACCTCAAATTTACCCCTCGTCTTCCACCTCTGGTTCAGTCTTTCCGATAAAATTTGAAGAGGAAAAGTTTTACCTAAAAGTTTAACAATTACCGCATTACTCCACTCCTTGTTGATTTCTTGGATCCATTCCTTTGGGACCGTCACTTTAGGGCATAAAGGGTCTTCCTCTGCTAGCTCCTCCTCTTTCTCTTCTTCTTGATCCGAAACTTCATTCTCAGACATATTCATAGCATTCTCCTCTTCTTTCTGCATTAGCGCATCGCTATATGAGCGCTTCTCCTCTGGTGCGGAATTTCTAAATTTTCCAGGTACGTTGACTGCTGGGAAATTTCTATCGATTTCCCAATCTGACACAGTTCTCTTCTTCTTATTAATTTTCATCACTTCTTGCTCAGTCTCCTCCGCTTGAAAAACTAAATCCATGGTTCAGCTTCTCGGAGACGACAACTCGCTTCCCGACCAAAAAAAACTTCGAAACATAGAACACCAAAAAACAGCGCCACCATCCAAATCGCAAACAGGAAATGGAAGCTCAATGGAAGATTGTGTGAGAGAAACGCAAAGGAGGTTAGATTTAGAAAGAAAGAGGGGGAGAGGGTCGCCGAGGAGGCGAAACCCTAGAAGAAGAAAGGAACGCGCCACACGTTCTTCATAGCTCCAGTTCCCTCGTATCACCCAAAATCTTAATAATTAATATTTAAAGCTTTACATAACCATAATAAAAATGGCCTAAGCACTGGCCTTAAAACACAACATAACCATAGTCATAAAATGACATTAAAATACCCACAAACTATAGGTTATACACGACTTGTTACAAAAATTTCATTTAGCTCCTAAAAATCATTTTTCTTTCATTTTTAACTTATTACTTGTCTTTAATAAGTCCTTAGCACCTAGATTCACTAACCAAACACGTAACCATCATTTTCTACAAATTTTCAAGGATTAAATAGCACATACATATGTACATATTCTTGGCCCTATTTAATGTTACAAGATAATAGCCTTTTAAGCATTAAAATGGTTTTAGGAGTTCTTACCTTGTTTTAATCACCAAGAAGTCCAAACAACACTTGTATACTCTTGTCTCTATATGTATATATATACCTTAGGTTAGATTTTGTTTTATAAAATTAACTTAAACACCATTATACTCCTTAAGACTTTAAATGAGTATTTTACCTCTTAGCTTGATTTTTCACCTTGGATGAGTAGCCTAAACCCACAGCACTTCATGGGTGGTTCCAGGACCCATTCGGTCACATATTAACAAGGAACAACACTCTAGTTAGTGACTCCTCCAAATAACTAGTTTAAGGAGTTTTAGAGCATGATTTTTAAGCCTTGAAAAAGGAGTATTACCTTGAAGTTTTGAAGGGTTTCAGGAGGTATTTTTGGCCATCTACAGAAGGTAATAATAGCCTCAGTTTATGTAGGAAAAAGCAAGAGAAACTAAGGGCTTGGATAGCCATGGAGATTCATGATTTTTACCTTCCTTTGGAGCCTTTTAATGAGTGTTTTGGAGCAGCTCTTTAGCTCAATGAAAAGGGCTGGAAACACCCTTCAAATATGTGTCAAAAGATGTAGAAAAAGGAGTAAGAACAAGTTTATTTTCAGACTAAATATTGAAGGGAGGAAAAAATGTGTTTAAGGCATATTTTCTTACCTTAAGGTTCTCAAGAGGTTCCCCTAGCCCTTGGGTTGGTTTTGGCCAAGAGTTGGGTCCTCCAAATTAGGATTTGCACCTAATATGAAGTGGTAATGCTCATATTCGGTCATGTACAAAGAGAAAGGAAAATAAGTGTCTTAAGGCACATTTTCTTACCTTAACTTACCAAGCTTGTTCCTCTTGATTTTCAGCTATTCAATGGCCCATACTCCCTTATATTTTTGGTTAGAATGATAGAGGAAGAATGAGTGGTGATTTTGATGCAAGAAAATGGAGTTTTTGAGGTGAAATGAGTCTTAGAACTCCATTATGGCTTAGGGTATGAAAGGAAGATGAAGATGGTGAATGGTGGGTGTTGGTGTCGGCTGAGAGAGGGAGAAGAGTGCTTGAGTATGGGCAAGGAAGAAAAGAACGGCTAGCTTGGTATATTAGAAGAGAAAAGTCTTTCCTAGGTAGGTTTAGGTGTGTAAGGCTATATTTCTTTTGTTTGTTTCTTTAGTGTTGAATTTGTTTTATCTAGTATAATATCTGATTTTGTGTCCCCTTCTACAGCTTATACAGCCGAGACCAGCTGGGATTGTTGGGAGATTTTTCTCTTGTGTGAGAAGGGATGAGAGGAAGAGTGTGGAAAGTCACTTTTGATTTATTCCTCTTTGGTACATTCCTTGTCCTCTCTTGCATTTGCCTACGTTTTTGATTCAGCCTTTCTTACTACAGCAGCCGGCCACACAACATTAGAGGGGGGGGGGGGATTTTTAAAATTTCCTATACTTAATATTTAGACATTAAGTTGTACACTTCTGACTTTATTTAGGTGTTAAGTGGTAACATGTATTATCCTTGTCTTAAGGTGTGTATATAGGTGGTTGTTGTAGTCAATAATTTGGTTTGACTATATAAAATGTTTTATATAGTCTAATGGGTAATATTTGTGATATTTAATACATGTATTAACATGTTACATGTAGTATTGATTTTAGGAGTTGATTTCTCCTTAATAATATCCTCTCTTTGATTAGAGATTTAATGTATAGTGTGGTGTACATTTTGGACTATATGTTTATACGCTAATGTTTATAATGAGTATTGCTCATTAGATGAATAGTTGTTGATTATAACTTCTATTTTATTTAATTCCTTATTAATTAAGGTAATAAATGTTTGGGGTATTTCACCAGAGGGGAGGAGTAAAGCATCCATGGCCCTTTGTCAAGAACCTGCTGAAGGTCCTCCTCTTTGTCGAAGTGGAATAAAAACCAGCCATCCTCATGAAGAAGGATTTGAGGAGTGGATACGAAACTCTAGGCGCTTTTAATGAATTCGTTTACGATGCTAACTCCAAACTTCTTACCCCATATATGACCCACTAAAGCGTTTTTCCAGTAATAGATCCGAGGATATATCTTCCTCCTCTATGGAAACGTAGGGGTTATCTAAATCAGTGGTATCACTAAGATCACTACGAAGAGTCATACCAGAGCTAGTTCTTTATTTAGCTAACAACATATCTAAAAACGAGGGGTTGGTCTTAGGACCTGAAGGGTTTGAGACCTTACTTGTAAAGGGATTCCTCGAAGTTCTTTTAGTGATGGGGGCATGAGTCCCGGATGCGGCTCAGATCGTTGACAGGACCACCTGGAGAGCAGGAAAGTCAATGTCAGTTTGCTTATCAGAAGAAGGCTCTGGCCTCTCTAGATAGTTCTGAAGGGCCAAATCAATGGAGGATTTGAGGGATCAATAACGAGCTTGTTGGTCTGCTCCCCACCCGGTTGGACGACACCATTAGGATGAAAAACCGAGGTACTTAAATCAGCAACAATCATTGGATTAGAGACTGGATTTTTTGGACCAAAATGGAATCGAAACCCCCAGAAGGTGTAACATTTAAACAGACAGCGGGTTTCCCATCATGTTGACTACCCCTAAAACTGTTAGTGCGGGTAGAATTTTTGGTTTCCTGAAGCTGCAACTAAACCAACCACAGTCAATAGATCCTGGTTACGAAAAAACAGAAGCCCACTACCAACCATCTCCATAGCGGCTAAACTTGGAGGGCCACCAGAGCAGGCGGGCGAGCTCGACACCCTAACCTCAAAAGCAGGAGAAGTCGAAGGAGGGGCAGGCAACACCGAGGGAGAGGGGGCCATGCCACAAGAGGAAGGACCCGAAAGGGAGGAGTGAGAACAGGAGGACGGGGACCTAGGAAGAGCAGCATCTGAAATAGCCAGCTCTAGTAGAGGAGGACCACCGTTAGCGAAGGACTGGAGCCCACCGTCTGCAGCTTCCCGCAACACAGATAGGATGGAGGGGCAACCCAGCTTCAAAGAAGATAACAACGCCTTGCCCTTTTTGCTGGAAGCTGGTCCAGGGCCACGTTGATAAGCGGAGCTAAAGGGGACTCCAAAGTCGCCGGAGAAGAAGGGAGGGGGGTAGAGGAGAAAAATGAGAGTTTTATTTTCCGGCCCATCTGTCTGGATACGAGCGGGCCAATGGGGGGAGGGGAAGCACCACGGTCAGGGACCTTGCCACCAGGTGGAGGCCTGGCAGGGCGGCGGGACCCGACAGCGGCGCAAGGCGGCGGTGGTTACTCACAGGCGGCGGCGACTTGAGGAGAACAGGACCGTAATGGAAGGGGTTCGACAAAGAAGGGGGAGGGGAGAAGCGCGTGAGGCTGTAACGGTGTAACACCCCTACCGCTAATACCGTCATTACCGTCCAATTTCCTTATACATTCAGATACACGCAGCGGATACTTACATACACACGGTGGGTGATACAATGCCTTTAGTCACCCTCGTGACTAACAAGGCTACTACTACATACAGCATCGGTCTGATGGACCGGAATATCCGAGTGCTACACAAATACAATCCTTACTACAATTGCAACCAAGTACTACAACTTCCATTCAATACAATACCCCATAAGTTCAACACAATACAATACACCTAGTTTTACTAAGATCCTTACATAAGTACAATACCTCTTTCACATTTTATACATACTCATCAAGAGTCTATATCTACCCAATGCTCACAACTACATACAAGGCTCCAAGCCTTTTATGATTCTCTACTAACTACATTCCACTCCTAGCTATCCAAAAGTAGCTGCTGATCTCTTACCGTGTTCATGTCCGCTTCGGGTACCTGCACACTAAAATCGTTGCCCCTAGGGGCTCAGCTTACGCTGAATATGACTTCCGCATACCCAGCATACTAGCGAGGGTACGCCGACCACTTGGTCGAATACATGCAATTCATTTTATTCAAACATACATGCATACATGCTCTCATACACAATACTACAATACTTTACGCAAGGAATACACACATACACTTCAATACATACAAGGAGATTAGACAAGTCCAACAATACTTACTTACCTTCTTCCGAAATACCCATTCACGATACATACACAATACATACTCATTACATACTCAATCCATGCACAATACATACACAATACCCGGTACTTGTTAGCTTCATTTGTCCACCCGGGTTAATCGGGTGGAGATTAATCTTTTACTCGGGGTCAATGACTTACACCAGCCAAGACCATTACTCATACAATACTTACTTTACTTACTACTTACTCAAGTCAAGTCGTCAGGACCTCCGGCTCGGGGACTACTCTGCCCACCACCGGGATTTACTTGGTTCACCAATCCCGGATGCTACCCATTTAAGGGGTTTGGGCCGTGGACCAATTAAAGAACCAGGAATCGGATCCAACCTCTTGTGTCTCCTCATCCTCACGCGTGGCCGAAACTATATCGGACTTCTACTCATTCCAATTTATTCAATACTTACGTTAGAAGTTAGGTGGTTAGGAATTAGTAGAAGTCATTCATTCAAGCCACATACACAAATACATTACTCATATACACATCCAATCAAAATACAATACAATACGCAAGTACACTACAAGGTACAAATACACCTCATCCTCATTTATATATTTCATGAATTATACAAACTGATTATTCAAGACAAACATACCAAGAACAATTTAAACAAGCACAAGTAAGTGCAATATAGTCCGATTCATGCATTTATCTTATTTAGGTGATCAAATAAGCACACAAATCGGGGTAACCAGGTTAGGATACAGAGCATGAAGAAATCATACCTTGTACCGGAATTTACTTCACCGGGTGTTTCCTTGTTCCCTTGGTTCACTCTAGTTCCCCGAGTCTCATTCTTGAACCTCTGGCTACATGCCAAACGGTTCAATTAATGCTAAGTATTACAATGCATACTTAATTACTACTCCCGTACTTACCCCGTTATCCCGTTATTTTGGTTCAACTTAATGTTCATATACTTACAACTTTCTTAATTACATCTCATACTTGTTCATGGCCTTAATGACCTTTAAACATCCTTTATTAAGTCTTAATATTATTACTATCATTGCCCATCAAGCCCCTACCTTAGAATAGCTTTAAAATGATTTCTGGGCAATTTTTAGGGTGGTCCGGGTTTGTGTCCGGGGATACAAACCCGGACCAATGTCTTTGGTCAGTTCTCGGGTGTATTTTGTGTGTGGTCCGGGTTTACAAACCCGGACCATACGTTTATGTTTCTCTCGGGTACAAATTTTGGGTGGTCCAGGTTTAGGGGTTGGTTTGCAAACCCGGACCACTCCTCACGCATTCCACCCTGTACAGATTTTTGACTGGTCCGGGTTTCTGTACTTGTTTACAAACCCGGACCAGTTGCAGTATTTACATATATGCTAGTTTTTTATTATATTTCAACTCCAAATTTCTACCAATCTCTTCCCCAATATTCCTACATATAATCTAGCATATTTTAGCATTGATTAAGCACTCTAAGCTAGCCTAATCCACCTCTATCTAAATCTGTTACAAAATACACTCCACTGTCAATTTTTTTCCATTATTACAGTTTTCCTTCTTCAACATTTGCTACAGATTTTTTCCTTTCTTCTTCCCATTGTTCCTATGGCTCTTTCATTGCCTCATTTGCATTACACTCAACCCAAAGTCTTACTCAGTACAATATCCATTTTACTAAATCCTACACACTATTTCTTCCTTATTTCTCCAACACATTTCAATACTCTTGCTACAGATTTTATACCCTTAAATTCACATACTACAATTACCTATCCATGGTTTCTAAACATCTCTACTAAACCCAATACACACCTTGGTTCTCCCATTCACCAAGTCATTCTTAATGCACAATTCTTACTAAAATTTCGCCTTAGTTCACCTACTTTTCTTACTTATCCACACATATCCTTTCTCATCAAATTCATCCCTATTCTAGCCAAACCACAAGGGTTCTACCAGCACACATACAAAATCTCAATACACCAATACTTCCTCAATTACAGTATCAATACATCATTACTTCCTCAATCCACCATACTAATACACATACACAATTTATTTGGCTCTAAGGCCTACAATCCACATACTTGCTCACAATACTTAAACTTCTATAACTACAATACTAATACAATGTTTTGGGTTCTTTAAATTGTTTACCCATTCTCATTACTCTAATGCATTAAAATATAGCATTGAGAAAGAGCTCTTACCTTAAAGCTCTTATTTTTCATTCATTTCTTTTCCATTTCTCCTCCTTCTCTCTTTCTTGCTCAAATCGGCTATGTGGGGAATGGCGTTTCCAAACTCCATTCCCATCACCCAAAGCACATTATAACATGTATAATTAAAATACTAACCCTTAGATTTATACTAATTCATTGAGATGTTTAAAGCACAAATTCTAGGGTTTACCTTTGGAGTGTTTTAGGAGGGGTTTTAGCCCTTGGTTCAAGAAGGTGATTCCACCACCATTTCAAGGTTGAATTGAAGCTCAAAAGAGAGAGAGAAAACAAGGCATTACATAGGGGTGAAATCGGTTATGAAGAGAGATGAAGAAAACATGAGTTTTTCATGTAGATTTTTACCTTAATGGAGAGAGGAGACTCCAAGCTACCCATTGATGCTATTTTCTCTTTGAATGGGGAAAACCCATGGAGATGAAATTCCTCATTTTTGAATTTTGAAAAGAGAGAAGTGTAGAGGATGATGAGGGGAGTAAGAATATGTAATTTTTTTACATTTGGAGCTCACATGGGAGGTAGAGCATGGAGGTAAAGTGGAGGAGCCATTGTTGTTGTTGGGAGCTCCAAAATCGCAGGAAGAAGGGAGGAGGAAGAGAGAGAGTACGGTGGGGGAAGAAGAGAATGGGAGAGAGAGTAAAGAAATGAGAGGATGGGAGGTGAGAGAAAAGGTAAATACCTTTTTACTTTATCGCTTTTGCTTTTTGATTTCTTTACTTATTTAGCTAGTTACATGTGTGTGAGAGGGGTTGTTTGACTGATTAAAAACCGGCCCCCTACTGTTATACTAGCTGGAGCGTTTTTCGTCTTTTACAGAAAACGCTCGTTATTTTACCCAGTTTCGGTACTATTCACTAACCGGGCCCGTTTTCCGGAATTTTCTCGTTTATTTATTTTTATTGGTTATTAAGCTTCCATCAATTCTTAATTATGGTTATTTAATGATTTATAATTTTTACGGGTTCGTTTGACCACTTAAAATCACGTTTTCGGGTTTTCTCAAAAAACGTGTGCTAAAGCTCTATTAGCGTTTTAATTCGTTATTTGGATCCGTTTTCTTCGGGAGTTGTTCCCATATATTATTTAGGCCTTATCAAGGCTTTAGAATCCATATAACGTGCTAACCAAGGTCTCATACCTCTTATGGTTATTTAACGCTTATTTAGCATTTTTTCGCTTTTTTAAGCGTTTCTTTATTTCTTTTGGATTTATTTTTTTCCTTACCAATATTACTTAGGCACCATTAAGCCCTTAAATACCCATTAGGATAATTTTAATCACTATATTTAAGGTCGGGGTATTTCAAACGGGCAGAAGGAGCTTTTAGCGTATCTTCCTATTTCTCAGCTTGGAGAAACCACAAGTTTTAAAATTTACATTAGTTACATGTATATATCTTTACATATAATCGTGATTTATGATTCACCATATATAATTTAAAATACACCATACAACAATAATAATACACTACAAAACAATAATGATTCATTATCAAAATTGATATGTTATGACATATATGATTCACCATATAAGACTTAAAAAATAGGGAAAATTCACGAGATACCCCTGTTTTCTTTTGTAATTCACAATATACCCCTATGATTTTAGTAATTTAACTTTAAACATGCTTAAATGTTGTCCAAAATTGATGAAACTTTACATGGACAATGATAAAGTGTTATATTTTGGTCCAATATCAAATTTGAAGTTTTTTAAGCACATGTGACCTATGGGACCTAATGAACAGTCACATATTCATTGGGTCCCACAGGTCACATGTAAATTTAAAAAGCTTCAAATTTGATATTGGACCAAAATATAACACTTTAGCATCGTCCATGTAAAGTTCCATCAATTTTGGACAACATTTAAGCATGTTTAAAGTTGAATTACTAAAATCACAGGGGTATATTGTGAATTACGAAAGAAAACAGGGGTATCTCGTGAATTTTCCCTAAAAAATATCATACACATAATAATACACCAGAAAAGAATAATAATAATAATACATCACAAAACAATAATGATCCATTATTTTTTTGAAGGAATATAAGCTGTATTATAAAACGGTCACCAAATTTACACCCTAAATATCAAAACTAAATCCCACAACAAGCTGCAGGAAACCCAATCGATCCTATATACTCAAAAGATCAAGAATGTCAAAACTTTTGCAAATCCTATAATTCTTCCTATTAAACGGAAACTTAAATCTCCCTCATCTCATTTTAAGTTCCCATTTAATCAGTATAACACATTGACTCCAATCAGGAGGTTTCCCATTAAAAATAGCGTCATTCCGCATCTTCCAAATCAGGTAGACAGACACCCCTACAACAGCACAGCGCAACTTATAAACCAAAGACCTCCTCCTTCTTGCAATCCACAGACATGCCATACAGTCAAAAAATCGCACAAGCAGCTTACACCCAATCCACTTATGCAGCACTTCCATGAACACCAACTTACTAAACTCACAATCAAAAAATAAGTGATCACGAGTTTCTAGTTGCCCACAAAAAATACAATCAACACTAACAGTCAAATTCCACTTCCGCAGCCTATCTTTGCTTGCCAGTCTATTATGACAAGCTAACCACCAAACGAAAGAGGCATGAGGAGTACAATAGTTAGTCCACAAAATTAAATCCCAACCATCATCATGCGGTAAAGCATAAATAATTTCATAGACATTACGAACACTAATAGACCCATGTACCTCAATACAGTTTTCCAGCTCAGTACGATAATTCAGTCGAACAACTTCATCTCTGATTTTCAGACAATTTCTCCACCAAAAGGCATGACACCCTTTTAATTTTACACTCCAGATATTATCTTCTTTCAGCAGGTAATCCTTACACCATCTTACCTGTAACACCCCTACCGTTAATCCTATGCTTACCGTCTAATCGTCCTGTTAATCCTATCAGATCGCAGCGGGATTACTACTTACTACGGCGGGTGATACAATGCCGCTAACCGCCCATACGGCTAGCTAGGCTTACCTTACTTACAGTCACGGTCTGATGAACATAGTATACCGAGCTACTAAAACATTGCTTACCATTACCGAAACATAACATACTTACAATTCTTGGATCACCGAGTGTTTAAAGTATATTCAATTACAACCTTTCAAGTTTACCAAAAGAATGAGTTTCTACCGGCTACTCATCTACACCAATTCACCATCCCTTTCTATATCCAAAAAGGTGTACCACATGGTACACCGGCTAATCCAAAAACTACAGCCGTGTACTACTCAGTACACCAATCATCAATCATTGTTTACAACCCAAAAAAAGAAATCAAAAGACTAGCTACATCTTCCTGGCCTTCATCCTTCTCTTGTACCTGCGTGTAGTAAAAATGGTGCCCAAGGGGCTCAGCAAAAGCTGCGTATAAACTCCGCATATACCGCGTGCTAGCTAGGGCACGCCGACTATTTGACGTCCACTAAACATGCAGTTCATTATTTTCATACATACATGCTTTACATACAACATACATGCTTATACAATTCATTACACAATTCAAGGCATCAATACAATAGTGCATTCATTACTTACCTTCACATTGTTAGCCAAATTACGCATCCGGGTTAATCGGAATGCTTTTACTCTTTTACTCATTACTTACTCTTACTTACACTTACTTACTTTCAATTACTTTACTTACTCATTCTTACTTACTTGCTTATACTCAAGTTAAGTCGTCGGGACCTCCGGCCCTGGGGACTACTCCGTCCCACCTCCGGGATTTACTTGACTCACCAATCCAGGATGCTACCCACTTAAGGGATTTGGGCCGTGAACTAGTTTAAGAGTCAGGAATTGGAGCCAACCTCTCGTGACTCCGCATCCTCACGCGTGGCCGAAACTATATCGGACTTCTACTCATTCCAATTTAATTACCAATTTAAGTTAGAATGGTTAGCTTGTTAGGAATAAGTTAGAAGTCCAAACACTAACAATCGGTCACAATGATACAACATACATACACACATTCATATTCATCCAAACATTTCATGAATTTACAAACTAAATTTAAAGACAATATACAACAATATACAACACTACATATTCACAAGTAAACATGATAACTCCGATTCGTGCATTTATCTTATTTGGTGATCAATTAGCACACAACACACAATTAGAGTAACCAAGAAGCATACGGGGCATGAGGAATTCATACCGTTCACCGTTGTACGTGTTTCCAAACGTTCTCCCGGTGTCACAAATCAAATCCTATTTTATACATATACAATTGAATGATTAATATAGCCATCATTAACTTAACTCATTACTCTTACGTTTACTAATCCATACTTACTAAGTCTTTGCATTCTTAACACTTATATTTCATTTACTCATTTTCATTACTTATCCATGGTTTACTTACCTATATATATACATATGTGTAGGAGGGTTGGACCGTTCCAGAAGGTTTTGGTCCCGTGTCCAAACTCCGTCCGACCCACTGTCCGACCCATACTCTGGGTCGGACGAAGGCAGAAACTTCGACCTCTATTTTTTTTTGCCTGTCCGACCCACGTCCGATCCACGGTCCTGGGTCGGACCATTCCAGAAAGATTGATCACCGATTCTTAAGCCGCGTCCGACCCACCGTCCGATCCAGACTCTGGGTCGGACGGTAGCAGAACCTTGCTACAGCCCTTATTTTCTTTTCCCAATTTCACCCATTGTTTCCCCAATCTTCCTACATATATCCTAACATGTTTTAGTACAATTTAACCACTCTAAATCATGCTAATTCATTTCCTAATTCATTACATAATTCTATACTAACTTATACACACCATTCTCTAAGTTTTTATTCAACACTCCCCTTGTTTCCTCCCTTAATGCATTTTGCTACAGATTTTGACTCTAACACTCCTCTTCTATATCTCCCTCTTCTATTGACATTTCTAACACCTCTAATACATTATAACTACATTAACTATCTCTCCTAATATACCCTCTATCTTTCTCTAACAAAATCTGTTACAAACCACCTTATTCACCTAATTTCTCATTCACTAAGTGTTCTATTCCTATGTAAATTTCGCCATAGTTCCCCTATAATTTTATACTCTCACCACATTGTTTACACTCACATTACGATCTGTACCACCTGTTTTATACACCATATCAATATACAAACTCTCATACACAATTACCACTCTAAACAACATTAAATTCCTGCACTTAAACATCCCAATCCTAATCTGTTTTGTAACAGTTTTTAAAATGTCTTTTAAGGGTTTAAAATATTGTATCCTCTTATACACTACTCTACTACACAATACCATTTTCATCACTAAATCCAAACCTCTAAAATCTGTTACACATACATATACAAGACTACACAAAGGTGAGCATCCTTACCTTGTTTTTCTTCTAGATTTTCTTTGTTCTTCTTGCTTCTTCCTTCTTCCTTCTCTCCCTCTCTATACCGGTTATAGTTTCTCAACAATCTAACATTACAACCCATTCATAAATACACCATTCAATACTAAAAATTAACCCTAAACATTGTTTAAGCTTTAATGTGGATTTCTAGGGTTTAGAAACTTCATTACCTTGCAAGGGTACAAGTGCTGTTCGGAATAGCTCAAGAATAATGTTTCCCACCTTCCAAGAGTGCCAAAATCGGCTGGGTACAAGAGGAACCAAACAAGGTTTAGCTAGATTTTCGTTTTGCCTTTGAGGCTAGGAAAAGATGAAGTTTTTAAGGATATTTTTACCTCAATAGAACAAGGAGAGGAAGGTGGTGCTAATGGTGGTCTTGAAGCTCCAAATGCTCCATACCCATGGAGATGAAAGTTGCCCTTTTCGAATTTTGAAAGGATAGGAATGCTCTACTTGGTGAGAGGATTCCAACGGTGTAGTTTTTATAATTTTTGAAGAAGGTTTGATGGAGTAACAAGAGGAGAGAAGGTGGTATTTTTGTGAGGTTTGCTAGTTCACCATTGCCATCGGTTTAGAGAAGAAAATAGAGAGGAGGAAGGAGATGGGTACGTGAGTGAGAGAGTAGAATAGAGGAGAGAGAGTAGAAACTGTGGGTGGGGGTTACTTTATTATTTTGTTTGTTTGTAAATAAGAAGAGAATAAAGAGTGTGTGAGAGAGGGGTATGGGATCGGACACACACACAGACCATGAGGGTCTTAAAATTCTATTTACAATATTGGACACATAAGTTTGTGTTATTTATGTTTCTACCCCACAACTTCCCGTTTTGACAGTTTTTACTAATTCCTCGTTTCCTTGATTTTATTGGTTCTAAAACTCCACTAATATTTATTACTGATTATTTAGTTGACCAAAATTTTTACGAGTCTATTTGACCCGCTTAAAGTCACGTTTTCCCGGTTACCTTGAAAAACGCGCTTTAAGGTTCGTTAGTGGTTTTAATCCATTTTAAGGATCCGTTTTCTTCGGGATTTGTTCCCTCATGATTATTTATACTTAATTAAGCTTCTAAATTATTCATTAGCCTAATTAATCGCTATTTCATTACACAAACATCATCCATCATACATACACTACACATTACACATACATACATACGCATACCAAGTTCACTTGCACTACATGTGCCATACAAAACCTATTACAATGCCTACATACTAAGCAATGCTTACCCTGAAGCAATGCAAAAGCAAAAGGGCTCTACCCCCCTTAAAAGGGGTACGACCCGTACCCGTATTGCTAAATACTAGACTATCTAGTCTATGAATAACTGTGGGTACTTAGCCTTCATGGCATCTTCCAATTCCCATGTCGCTTCTTCGACATCGTGGTTCGACCATAGGACCTTCACCATTCGTATAGACTTATGGCGAGTGTCTCTGGTCTTCCTATCAAGGATTCTCACTGGGGTTTCAACATATCGCATAGTCGGCTCGATGGATAATCTCTCGGGCTCTAAGACATGAGAAGGATCAGCAATGTACTTCTTGAGTTGTGACACATGAAATACATCATGCACACGCCCCAAGTCCTCAGGTAGTGCTAACATGTAGGCTACAACTCCAACTCTTTCGGTGATAGCATACGGCCCTACAAACTTTGGGCTCAGCTTGCCCTTCTGGCCAAAACGGAAGACACCCTTCATAGGTGAAACGCGCAAGAACACTTGGTCGCCCACAGCGAACTCAAGGTCGCGTCGTCTCACATCCGCATAGGATTTCTGTCTATCTTGGGCTGCCTTCATATTAGCTCGAATCTGCTGAACTTCAGCTTGTACTTGTTCAAGATACTCCGGTCCTATGATGACCGCTTCACTCGACTCATTCCAACACAAGGGTGTACGGCAAGGTCTACCGTATAGAGCTTGGAAAGGCGACATCTTAATCAAAGCATGATAGCTATTATTGTAAGAAAACTCGATAAGATGAAGCTTGTCTAACCAACTCCCCTGAAAGTCTAAGGCACATGCCCGAAGCATGTCCTCCAGTGTCTGGATGGTCCTTTCTGTTTGACCGTCGGTCTGAGGATGGAAGGTGGTACTCAACTTCAATTCTGTACCCAGCGCTTCTTGTGTGGCTCTCCAGTATCTCGAAAGAAATCTGGTGTCGCGGTCTGATACTATTGTTTTCGGGACTCCGTGATGTCTGATAATCTCCTTGTCGAATAGCTCAGCTAGCTTTACTACCTTCCAAGTGTCCTTCATCGGTATGAATCTGGCAACCTTGGTAAGGTGATCGACTACAACCCAGATCATGTTGAGTCCTCCCCTAGCAGGTGGGAGTCCTACAACAAAATCCATGGAGATATCATGAAATTTCCACTCCGGAACTGGCATCGATTGTACCATTCCGCCCGGTCTACGATGTTCAAATTTTACCTTCTGGCATGTTAAGCATCTCAATACAAATTCTGTCACATCTGATTTCATTCCAGACCACCAGAAGTACCTCTTCATGTCTTTGTACATCTTGGAGGCTCCCGGATGGACTGACAATGTGGAACTGTGTGACTCTCGCAGGTTGCGATCCCTTAGCTCAGCATTGCTTCGGGGGACGCATAGCCTGCCATTCAACTGAATCAAACCATCTTCATGTAGCTTGAAGTCATACTTCTTCTTCTCAAATGTACCATTTCCGATCTTTTGTCTGATTTCGGTTAGGTAAGGGTCGCTCAACTGAGCATCTCGCACCTCGTCAACCAAGCTAGAAGAAGCGAGTAGCGAATGGAGCGAGCGTGCTCGACGGCTCAGGGCGTCGGCTACAATGTTTGCCTTCCCTTCCTTATACTGTAAGTCGATGTCGTAATCTGAAAGAAACTCCATCCATCTTCTTTGTCTCAAATTCAGTTCTTTCTGTGTGAATACATACTGTAAGCTCTTATGGTCGGAGTAGATGGTGATGCTTACCCCATAGAGATAGTGTCCATATCTTCAAGGCGAAGACAATGGCTCCTAACTCTAAGTCGTGAGTCGGGTAATTCTCCTCATGCTTTTTCAGCTGGCGGGAGGCATAAGCAACAACCTTGCCATGCTGCATGAGTACGCATCCCATTCCTTTGCCTAATGCATCACAGTATACCTCAAATCCCTCTGGAAGAGTAAGGATGGGCGCTGAGGTCAATGAGTCTTTTAGTTTCTGAAATGATAACTCGCACTCGTCTGTCCATACAAACGGTGCATCTTTCTTCATCAATGTAGTCATGGGCTTAGCGACTTTTGAGAAGTCCTTTACAAATCTCCGGTAGTAACCGGCTAGACCAAGAAAGCTCCTAATGTCGGTAACAGTCTTGGGTCTAGGCCATGATCGTACAGCTTCTATCTTAGAAGGGTCAACTGAGATACCTGCGCTCGAGATGACATGACCAAGGAATGATACCTGATCTAGCCAGAATTCGCATTTGGAGAACTTCACATACAGCTGGTTCTCGCGCAGTGTCTCAAGCACTTTCCTCAAATGAGTTTCATGTTCCTCTGCTGATTTGGAGTATACAATGATGTCGTCGATGAAGACAACAACCGAAGTGTCCAACTGCTCACTGAATAGTCGATTCATGAGGTCCATGAATTTAGCTGGTGCATTTAACAAACCGAATGGCATCACTGTGAATTCGTAGTGGCCATATCTGGTACGGAATGCCGTTTTCTCAATGTCTTGTTCTTTGATTTCAATTTGATGATACCCAGAACGGAGGTCAATCTTGGAGAAGACTGATGCTCCTTTCAGCTGATCAAATAGGTCGTCGATGCGTGGTAATGGGTATTTATTCTTGACTGTGACCGCATTCAGCTCGCGGTAGTCAATACAAAGTCGGAGACTACCGTCCTTCTTCTTCACGAAGAGAACCGGTGCTCCCCAGGGTGATACGCTTCGGCGTATGAACCCTTTGTCGAGTATATCACATAATTATTCTTTCAATTCTATCATTTCCGCAGGTGCCATGCGGTACGGTGCCCTAGCAATGGGACCGGTACCTGGCAAAAGATCAATTTCAAATTCCACTCCTCTCGGTGGAGGCATGCCGGGTAGCTCCTTAGGGAATACATCGGGAAATTCGGATACAATCGGTACATCGTCATTGAACTCTGGATCTCGCTCCAGGTCTTGTACATAACATAGATACACTTCTTGGCCCTTTCTAAGCTCCCGGTACATAGCCATAGTAGATATAAGTGTGGTCAAAGGCTCTCTCGGTCTCTGGCGGTAAGATACAATAACCCCAGAAGGACTTTTGAGCAGCAATCGATGCTCGGCGCAGAGGATTCTACCCTTGTGCCGCTCCAACCAATTCATTCCAATGATTAAGTCGAATCCCAATCCATTGAATTCGATGAAAGAAATGGGAAACGATTCGCCTTTGATTTGGATTGTGGCTGATTGATAGTATTTAGTGCACTTTACTCGCTCCTTCGATGGGAGAGTAACCATAAAGTTCGGTAGCTCATCCGCATCTAGCTTCAACCTCTTCACAAAAGATGGTGATACGAAGGTGTGAGAGGCGCCGGAGTCGAATAACACATTGGCATCAATGTCATTTACTGGGAATGTTCCCGTTAGGATGGTGCCGCTTCTGCCGGCTTGTGCTTCGGTGAGGATGCTCAGGTTACCTTCGGTACCGAGTCCACAACCTATTGGATTCACAATTGGATAAGTATTGATGGTGGACACAAGTGGAATTAAATCAACACCGCTCTTTATTGATAAACTAACCATCATACATACCGTGTCTCTAATACACGTTACTAATAGATTACATGATACTTTAAAGTTAATACTTTCTAAAGGTGAGGTTCAGGCGTCCTGGTTTCATGTGTGTGGCATTGATTATTGCCGGCGGTGCCGTATTCAATTTGATCTTGTTGATCCCGTGATACAGCATCCTAGAGTTTCCACCCATGATTAGGACATCTCCTGATCTCAGTACAAGTTTCTGTGCGAGGTCCACACGCTTTTGCTCGCTATACAGGAATACGGCGTCATCACCAATGGACCAAGACACTACGGGCACTCCTTGTTCAAGAGATTCCGCTGTCTCGTCCTTGTCTTGGTGTAACCCAAGTCGTCCTTCTTTCTCATAGAAGTTGACGATACAGAGGTCCGCTTCAAGTGCGAGGATCGGTTCATGCTCGCATTGTTGTGCAAGTTCTACTACTTGTGTGACGAGTGTCTGAAACTCTGGAGGTATTGTCGGTGGCGTTGCTCCGTCTTGTGTTCGTGTCTCTTGGTATGTCTTGGTATAAGGATTCCAGTCCTTTCCCAAGCACATCATTTTTAGCTTCATCTTCGCTCCACCGGGGAATTCGGGTGTATAAAATCCACCTTGACCCGTTCCTAGTTCGTTGCATCGCCGAATGATTGAGATTTGTGCTTCGGGTGTCAGGTATCCTCTTAATAAAATCATACCTGGTCGGATGACCTGACACTGTTCATTGGTGTAGTAGTGGTTGGTGATGTCGATCTCTTCTTGATTCAGGTTTTCCGGTATCGAATAACAGATACTAAAGCTTCCTAAGGTTATAAATTTCATCTACGGTGAGTACTAGTTTCAACTACTTCATTTCATGCTGAATACACACTTCATTTTATTTACTCATGCATTCATTCAAATAGTTACTCTACTACTTAGACATGCTACTTCAAGGATTAAAGGTTTAGATTATTACCTGGGCCGGATTTAGAACCGGACCCATCGCGGTCAATCACATGAAGGACAGGCTGCCTCTGAGGTGCACTCCGCTGAGGTCCCCGGGATCCCTGTCCCTGCGGTGCCTGCTGGGTCGGTGCATCGCCAGATGCAACCTCCTTGCCTTCCCTTTGCTTGTAGCTTTGGAAGTTCCCCTTTTGCTTCTCTGGGCATCTGTTGGCTGTGTGTCCCGGTTTCTGGCAGTTGTAACATTTGATTTCTCTCCCATAGCAGTCCTTGCCGGGATGGTCTAGGTTGCACTTTCTGCACACATAGGTGCGGCCATCGGAGAAGGTTTTGGTGACACCGGAGCCAGAACCTAAGGTTTAGAGGGTTAGCACATGTGTGCGTGGATATACTAGATATGATACTGATACGAATACGAATTAGAAATAGAAGTTTACCCTTAGGTGGGTATGATCTCAGTGGCTTTGCTGCCACCGGTGCAGATGAACCGAGTTGAAGAAGTTCAACCGGTTTGCCCTGCTCAGCATGGGCACTGCTTTCACTTGGGAATTTCTTTTGGGATTGCTGAAAGAAATTTCCCTTCTTCTTTTTCCAGCTTTTACCCTGGTTCTGCTCCTCGCCATTGGTGTTCTTATTGTTGGCCTTGCGCTTAAGCGCGGTTTCTTCATCCCGTAGTTGGCAAGTGATCTCAACGCGAGAAGCCGCGTGATAACACTCCTGAAGTTTCAGGTATTAGCCGGGATTCTCATTTAAGAAAGGATAAGGGAAGATTCAAGGAATTCAAGGAATTTAAGAAATTCAAGGAATTGAAATGATACTAAGGGTTAACCGATATTTACCTGAAGGGAGGTAAATCGTGTGTAGCCCATACCGTACCGAAGGCGATGGCTCAGACCGCCATAGAAGCGATCGACCAACACCTGGCCGGTGTATCCTAGATCAGGGAGAAGACGGAGGATGGAAGTGAAGGTGCGGTAGTACTCATCCACAGACATCTTGTCTGTCATTTTCAAGGCGTCCAGCTCTAGCCTTTTCTTTGTCTTTACGTGCTCGGGGTAGTATTTGGAACGGAGGATAGCAGCAAAGGACTCCCAATCAAAGGTGGGGTCACTGACATACTCGTGCTTGACTAGTTTCCACCAGTCCATAGTGGCATCCTTGAGGTAGTAAGCAGCTACTCTCACTCGAACTCCAGCAGGAGCTTCGAGGGTCTCAAAAGCAGTCTCCATTTCGGAGATGTAGGCTTCTAGCTTTGCAGGATCGCTCTTGCCCCTAAAGCAGGGAGGACGGAGGACTGCGATAGCTTTTACCCAGCTTACTTCTCTGGGTGGCGGGGGAGGGATTGGCCCCGCTTGAGTTTGTTGGTTTTGCTGAGTTTGTTGCATGGCTTGGATTACTTGTGGTAGCATCTGTGCTACCGTGGCAGCGACGATTTCAGCTATCGTCTGCGTGCCGGGTCCGTCATTGCCCCCTCCTCTAGGGCGACCTGGACCTCTTCCTGACATCTGAACATTTAGCAGTTACATTAGGCTCCGCAAGATATGACTCAAAGGTCTTGGAATTTAAACAAGTTATCGTTCCTAAGAACGTCAAGGGTATCCGTTGTTAACAGCGGTAGTTCCTAGTTAGGTTTCTAAGTATCCGTCTTAAGACGGTTGAAATCCTAACTCGGTAATCCCCTATGCTCGGTACTATGGACATCAGAGCGTAACTACGCTCTGATACCACTTTTTGTAACACCCCTACCGTTAATCCTATGCTTACCGTCTAATCGTCCTGTTAATCCTATCAGATCGCAGCGGGATTACTACTTACTACGGCGGGTGATACAATGCCGCTAACCGCCCATATGGCTAGCTAGGCTTACCTTACTTACAGTCACGGTCTGATGAACATAGTATACCGAGCTACTAAAACATTGCTTACCATTACCGAAACATAACATACTTACAATTCTTGGATCACCGAGTGTTTAAAGTATATTCAATTACAACCTTTCAAGTTTACCAAAAGAATGAGTTTCTACCGGCTACTCATCTACACCAATTCACATCCCTTTCTATATCCAAAAAGGTGTACCACATGGTACACCGGCTAATCCAAAAACTACAGCCGTGTACTACTCAGTACACCAATCATCAATCATTGTTTACAACCCAAAAAAGAAATCAAAAGACTAGCTACATCTCTTCCTGGCCTTCATTCTCTTGTACCTGCGTGTAGTAAAAATGGTGCCCCAAGGGGCTCAGCAAAAGCTGCATATAAACTCCGCATATACCGCGTGCTAGCTAGGGCACGCCGACTATTTGACGTCCACTAAACATGCAGTTCATTATTTTCATACATACATGCTTTACATACAACATACATGCTTATACAATTCATTACACAATTCAAGGCATCAATACAATAGTGCATTCATTACTTACCTTCACATTGTTAGCCAAATTGCATCCGGGTTAATCGGAATGCTTTACTCTTTTACTCATTAACTCTTACTTACACTTACTTACTTTCAATTACTTTACATACTCATTCTTACTTACTTGCTTATACTCAAGTTAAGTCGTCGGGACCTCCGGCCCTGGGGACTACTCCGTCCCACCTCCGGGATTTACTTGACTCACCAATCCGGGATGCTACCCACTTAAGGGATTTGGGCGCGAACTAGTTTAAGAGTCAGGAATTGGGCCAACCTCTCGTGACTCCGCATCCTCACGCGTGGCCGAAACTATATCGGACTTCTACTCATTCCAATTAATTACCAATTTAAGTTAGAATGGTTAGCTTGTTAGGAATAAGTTAGAAGTCCAATCACACTAACAATCGGTCACAATACGATACAACATACATACACACATTCATATTCATCCAAACATTTCATGAATTATACAAACTAAATTTAAAGACAATATACAACACTACATATTCACAAGTAAACATGATAACTCCGATTCGTGCATTTATCTTATTTGGTGATCAATTAGCACACAACACACAAATCAGAGTAACCAAGATAGCATACGGGGCATGAGGAATTCATACCGTTCACTGTTGTACGTGTTTCCAAACGTTCTCCCGGTGTCACAAATCAAATCCTATTTTATACATATACAATTGAATGATTAATATAGCCATCATTAACTTAACTCATTACTCTTACGTTTACTAATCCATACTTACTAAGTCTTTGCATTCTTAACACTTATATTTCATTTACTCATTTTTCATTACTTATCCATGGTTTACTTACCTATATATATACATATGTGTAGGAGGGTATACACACACACACACACACACACACATATATATATAAATACATACTAGTTATAAGCTTACAGTTTTTTTTTGTAAGTATTGGCCGTCCGACCCACCGTCCGACCCAAGCCCTGGGTCGGACCATTCCAGTAGGTTTACGTCCTCTGAAATTCTCCCCGTCCGACCCAGCACTATTTCCGTCCGACCCATACCCTCTGGGTCGAACCGTTCCAGAAGGTTTCGGTCCCGTGTCCAAACTCCGTCCAACCCACTGTCCGACCCATACTCTGGGTCGGACGAAGTCAGAAACTTCGACCTCTATTTTTTTTGCCTGTCCGACCCACGTCCGATCCACGGTCCTGGGTCGGACCATTCCAGAAAGATTGATTACCAATTCTTAAGCCCCGTCCGACCCACCGTCCAATCCAGACTCTGGGTCGGACGGTAGCAGAACCTTGCTACAACCCTTATTTTCTTTTCCCAATTTCACCCATTGTTTCCCCAATCTTCCTACATACATCCTAACATGTTTTAGTACAATTTAACCACTCTAAATCATGCTAATTCATTTCCTAATTCATTACATAATTCTATACTAACTTATACACACCATTCTCTAAGTTTTTATTCAACACTCCCCTTGTTTCCTCCCTTAATGCATTTTGCTACAGATTTTGACTCTAACACTCCTCTTCTATATCTCCCTCTTCTATTGACATTTCTAACACCTCTAATACATTATAACTACATTAACTATCTCTCCTAATATACCCTCTATCTTTCTCTAACAAAATCTGTCACAAACCACCTTATTCACCTAATTTCTCATTCACTAAGTGCTATTCTATGTAAATTTCGCCATAGTCTCCCCTATAATTTTATACTCTCACCACATTGTTTACACTCACATTACGATCTGTACCACCTGTTTTATACACCATATCAATATACAAACTCTCATACACAATTACCACTCTAAACAACATTAAATTCCTGCACTCAAACATCCCAATCCCAATCTGTTTTGTAACAGTTTTTAAAATGTCTTTTAAGGGTTTAAAATATTTGTATCCTCTTATACACTACTCTACTACACAATACCATTTTCATCACTAAATCCAAACCTCTAAAATCTGTTACACATACATATACAAGACTACACAAAGGTGAGCATCCTTACCTTGTTTTTCTTCTAGATTTTCTTTGTTCTTCTTGCTTCTTCCTTCTTCCTTCTCTCCCTCTCTCTACCGGTTATAGTTTCTCAACAATCTAACATTACAACCCATTCATAAATACACCATTCAATACTAAAAATTAACCCTAAACATTGTTTAAGCTTTAATGTGGATTTCTAGGGTTTAGAAACTTCATTACCTTGCAAGGGTACAAGTGCTGTTTGGAATAGCTCAAGAATAATGTTTCCCACCTTCCAAGAGTGCCAATCGGCTGGGTACAAGAGGAACCAAACAAGGTTTAGCTAGATTTTCGTTTTGCCTTTGAGGCTAGAAAAATATGGAGTTTTTAAGGATATTTTTACCTCAATAGAACAAGGAGAGGAAGATGGTGCTAATGGTGGTCTTGAAGCTCCAAATGCTCCATACCCATGGAGATGAAAGTTGCCCTTTTCGAATTTTGAAAAGATAGGAATGCTCTACTTGGTGAGAGGATTCCAACGGTGTAGTTTTTATAATTTTTGAAGAAGGTTTGATGGAGTAACAAGAGGAGAGAAGGTGGTATTTTTGTGAGGTTTGCTAGTTCACCATTTCCATCGGTTTAGAGAAGAAAATAGAGAGGAGGAAGGAGATGGGTACGTGAGTGAGAGAGTAGAATAGAGGAGAGAGAGTAGAAAGTGAGGGTGGGGGTTACTTTATTATTTTGTTTGTTTGTAAATAAGAAGAGAATAAAGAGTGTGTGAGTGAGGGGTATGGGATCGGACACACACACACACAGACCATGAGGGTCTTAAAATTCTATTTACAATATTGGACACATAAGTTTGTGTTATTTATGTTTCTACCCAACTTCCCGTTTTTGACAGTTTTTACTAATTCCTCGTTTCCTTGATTTTATTGGTTCTAAAACTCCACTAATATTTATTACTGATTATTTAGTTGACCAAAATTGTTACGAGTCTATTTGACCCGCTTAAAGTCACGTTTTCCCGGTTACCTCGAAAAATGCGCTTTAAGGTTCGTTAGTGATTTTAATCCATTTTAAGGATCTGTTTTCTTCAGGATTTGTTCCCTCATGATTATTTATACTTAATTAAGCTTCTAAATTATTCATTAGCCTAATTAATCTCTATTTTTAATTACGGGGTATTTCATTACCAAAGTTGATTTCTCTACTCTCAAGATATCCAATCTTATCAGAGTACACAGAGTAGCAGCTTTATTCCAAGACAGTATTTCTTTAATACCCAAGCCACCATTTCTTTTCGGTTTACAAACATTACTCCAAGAAACTGGAGCTTTTCTGCTATTATCCAGACCACTCCAAAGAAAACTTCTGCACTTCTTCACAATCTGCTACACTACATACTTGGGAAATAGGAATACATTAGCCCAGAATCTCTGGATGCTAATCAATGTACTATCCACAAGCTGTAATCTACCAGCATAACTAAGTTTCCTTGTAGCCCAATGAGAAATGCGAGCAGTCATTTTATTAATTAGCTCAGCAAAGTCTGTGTTTTCCAGCCTATGAGTAGACAATGGAACCCCCAGGTATTTGACAGAAGAGCACCTTCCACAAACCCCAAAACATCCAGAATCTTCCTTTTCTCTCCATCCAGGACTCCACCAAAGAAGACTTTGCATTTCAGCTGACTAATATTCAGACCAGATGTGAGAGATAAATCATCCAGGATCTCCTTGATAATACTCACAGACCCAACATCTCCTCTACAGAAAATCATCAAATCGTCCGCAAAACACAAGTGGTTCAGACCAGATTTACCACACTTCGGATGATAATTGAACTTAGGATTAAATCTGACCTTGTCCAATGCCCTGATCAAATACTCCATACCTATAACAAATAGAAGAGGAGAAAGGGGGTCCCCCTGCCTGAGCCCCCTTTCTCCCTTGAAAAAACCCCTACTTTGGCCATAATTCACCATTGGTTAATTAATGAATCATAATATCAATTTTAATGAATCATTATATTAATTTTAATGAATCATATCATCAATTTAGTGCATCATCCTAAACATATAAAATAAAAAAAATTAACCAATAATACACACAAAACAATAAATGGTGCATAAGAAAAATACATGATTCACCATATAAGATTTAAAATACATCACAAAATAGTAATAATACCCCATAAAACAATTGTAACACCCCAACCGCTAATCCTTCCATTATCCTCTAATCATTCCCATTCTTACCTTACTCGCAGCGGAATACTTACTTACTCCCGGCGGGTGATACAACGCCGTTAACCCTCCAAGGTTAACAAGGCTACTACTACTTACCGTTTCGGTCTGATGATTAGAATAAACCAAATACATACTACTTACTTTACAATACCGAATACTTACTTACATTTGATTACCGAGTATCCAAGTTATACAAATTACATTCCAAGACTACTTCCCAAAAATGAAGAGTTTACACATCCTCTCCTTACTATCCAATTAAGAATTCAATATCCAAAAAGGTGTACCACATGGTACACCGGCTACTCAAAATGGCCTTAGCCGTGTACAACTCGGTACACCATCCAAACCTACTAACTACTTCAAAAAGAATTACATCCGGTCCTTACTCTACCTTCATGCCTCGCGGGTACCTGTGGAGTAAAAACATTCCCCCGAGGGGGTCAGCTTACGCTGAATATGATAACCGCATACCCCGCGTACTAGCGAGGGTACGCCAACTAATTGGTCGAATACATGCGGTTCGTTTCATTCATACATACATACATGCTTTATACAATACATTTCAATACATTCATTCCACCAAGCATACATACATACAATACATACAAGGAGTACAATACAAGTCATCCATTCATACTTACCATACTCACCGCATTACGGAGATACAATTCCCCAATACATACAAAGGTCTTGTTAGCCTCATTACACACCCGGGTTAATCGGGTGTTCAATACTCTTTTACTCCGGGTCAATGACTTACAATAGTCAAGACCAATACAAATACAATACTTACTTCTTACATACTTTACTTCCAGTTAAGTCGGTATGACCTCCGGGCAGGGATTACTACATCCCACCACCGGGCTTTAGGGTGGCCCACTAATCCAGGATGCTACCCATTCAAGAGGATTGGTCCATGGAAAAGTTTATAGCCAGGATTCGGATCCAACCTCTTGTGTTTCCTTATCCTCACGCGTGGCCGAAACTCTATCGGGCTTCTACTCATTCCATTTTACTCATTACCCATGTTAGGAGTTAGATCGTTAGGAATTAGTAGAAGTCCATACTTACTTCCATTCATCAATACAATACACACGTACTCATACTTACACATACACTTCATTCTCATTCATTCATTTCATGAATTATACAAACTATTTGTTCAAGAAGATACAACAAGAACAATATAGTTCAAACACAATTAAGTGCAATAAAAGTCCGATTCATGAATTTATCTTATTGGTGATCACATAAGCACACAAATCGGGGTAACCAAGTTAGGATACAGGGCATGAAGAAATCATACCGTTCACCGATGTTTTCGTACTACCGGGTTCCTTCAACGTGCAACTATTCGATTCCTATACCTACATGAAGTAGTATGATCAATGATCTGTTATTGATCTACTTACTCCTTCATTGATACTTTCAATATATACTTACTACTTTGTTACCTTCTTACTTGGTTATAAAACCATTCTTTTCTTCACTACTTCTTAAACTTGTTTCCTTACTCATTCACTTACTTTCTTACCATTATTACTTCATTAATGGTGTATTTCTACATATATATGCTTATATATGTATAGGCATATATATATATATATACTTATGATAACTATAATCATATAATAAAACATTTTTTTTTGTTTTGACTCGACCGAACTTGCAAGTCCGGTCGCAAGTTCGGTCCAAGTCAGTAAGCTACATCGTGTGAAAAATTTCAGGGCCGACCGACCTTGCAAGTCCGGTCCCAAGGTCGGTCCATTCCAGTAAGTTTCGTATGTGAAAATTTTAGCCCGACCGACCTTGCAAGTCCGGTCGCAAGGTCGGTCCATTCCAGTAGCTTGCATTACGGAAATTTCTCTGGCCGACCGAACTTGCAAGTCCGGTCGCAAGTTCGGTCCATTCCAGAAGGTTTCTGACGGGAGAAATTTCTGGCCCGACCGAACTTGCAAGTCCGGTCGCAAGGTCGGTCGACTCCAGAAGGTTTCCCGTCTTTGTAAATCTGGGCTCGACCGACCTTGTAAGTTCGATCCTAAGGTCGGTCCGGCCCAGTACTTCAGTTTTAAAATCTATTTTTGGGTGTTTTCTTTACCCATTGTTTCCCCAATCTTTACCAATACTTCCCTACATGTTTACCACTCATTTAGATGTTCTAAATCACCTTAATTCATCCACCAAACTTGCTACCCAATTCCTACACAACTTACACCAATCTTCAACTTCCCTATTCAACACTTACATTATTTTTTTTCTTCACACTAGTGCTACAGATTTTGGTTTTCCACATCATGCTACATATTTTTACCTTAACTCTTATACTCCAATACTCCCTCAACTAATGTCACCCTTGGCATCTTAAATACACTAGTTCACATCCTAACTCCATCCCACTTACAACTCATTTTCAAATCTGTTTTCAAACTACAAAACCACTCATTTTAAACTCTCCAAAATCTGTTCCAAATGCACCCAAGTCCTCAAATTCCTAGATAGAATTTAACATAGTCTCCCCTATATTTTTAACATTCTCCACACACTATTTCAGCTCACATATTCATATTCTCACAACCTGTTTACACAACACTTCTTATACACATTCCAACACTACTACAACAACATAAATTCCTGCACACATACATATACTACCCATGGTTTTTCCCAAGCTTTTAAACATCTTTAAAAGGCTTCAAAACTGTTACATTCTCTTCTCCAATACATTATTACATTACTACTACTCATACTACATACATTCCACATTGTTAGATACTTAAAAATCTGTTACAATGTAATACACAAGCTAACCCAAGGTAAGAGCATTTACCTTGTCTTGCTAGTTTTTCCTTCTTTCTTTTCCTTCTCTTCTTTACTTCTTCTTGTTCTCGGTTTTTAACCAAAGAATGGGCAATGCTACAGCAACCCATATCAATATACACAACCCACTTAGCATCCATTTTATACTAACCCTAGAATTTAGGTGTTTTAGGGTTTAGACAAGAGTATTACCTTCCTATGAATGGATGAAGTTCTTGACTAGCAAGAGGACAATATTCCTAGCCCAACAAAAGAGCCAAAATCGGCTGGAACAAAGAGGAGCAAGACATTCAAAATCTGAAATTTCTTATAATGCAAACAAGGGCTAGAAATGATGGATTTTCGAACTTCTTTTTACCTCAAGATGATAAGGAGGTGAAGGTGCTTCCAATGGTGGACTTGAATCTTCAAATGGAGAATACCCACCGGAATGAAAGTGGTCGTTTTCGATTTTCGAAAGGAGGAATGTGTTCTCCTTTGCGAGGGGATTACAATGGTGTAATTTTTGTTGAGTTTGGAGAAGATTTGAGTGTTCAAAGAGAGGAGAGAAGGAGGGAGCTGTAGAGGCTTCAACAAATCGCCATTAGCAAGCTTGAGGAAGAAGAAGAGAAAAAGAGAGAGAGGGGTTACGTGAGAGAGAGCAAAGGGGGAGTGAGTTGTGAGGAGAGAGAGTGTCAAATTTGCTTTTCTTTACTTATTTCCTTTGTCCTCTAGTGAATTAGGAACAATAAAGAGAGGGGGAGGGGCTAATAAAATCGGCCCACACACACCCAACCTACAGATTTTTCACTTTTATTTACAAAAGTGGACACACTAAGTTTCTTTATTTGCATTCTCACCCCACAACTTCCCGGTAGTTACAGTTCTTACTATCCGGTACCCGTTTTCCAGAATTTTCTCTTTTAATTAATTTTATTGGTTCTAAAGCTCCACTAATATTTATTAGTGACTATTTAGTTGACCAAAATTGTTACGAGTCTATTTGACCCGCTTAAAGTCACGTTTTCCCGGTTTCCTCGAAAAACGCGCTTTAAGGTTCGTTTATGCTTTTAACCCATTTTAAAGGTCCGTTTTCTTCGGGATTTGTTCCCTCGTATTTATTTAAGTGTAATTAAGCCTTTAAAAATATAATTAGCCTAATTAATCACTGTTTTTAATTACGGGGTATTTCAACAATAATGATTTTTTTATTGGTTCCGAAGTTTGTTATTGAGTTCACTACTTATTAGTTCATGAATCATGATATCAATTTTAATGAATCATAATATCAAAATTAATGAATCATATTATCATTTTAGTGTATCATCTAAATATATAAAATATTTTTTAAAAATTGTCAAATATATCCATATCTAATTTTATTTTGAAGTACTTGAATTTAGGTGAACATATAATTTTTCATTTGAAACTTATATTTTAAAAATTAAAACCATTAAAAATTTTATTACTGGATACCCGATCAATATGACAACATTAATACCATGCTCTCTGCATAATCTAATTTGCGTTGGAAGAAACGATTATAGTACATAATTGTACTATTGTAGTGCGAGAGGCTGACAAAAAAAATTCTGACATGCCTCATCATTCCTTTTTTCTACTGTTAAATTGAATCATCTACTGAAAATAACACACACTTTATATTAACACTGTGTAGATGGTGTAGAGGGCATCAAATTTGGCAATCCAATTAGTTGTCGACTAGAGAGCTTTTTATTATATTAACTTCAATTGGTTGTAATTTTGAAAATATAAGTTCAAAATGTAAAAAATTATACCACTGTTCATCTAAATTCAATCTCTTCAAAACAAGACCAGTCATGGATATGTTTTGAGAAATTTAAAAATTTATATTAATTACATGTATATATTCATATATATCAATGAGACTTACGATTGACAACATCAGTTTAGTGTATCATTGTAAACACATAACATTATTTTAGTGTATCATAATATCAATTTTAATGAATCATATCTTCATATTAGTGTATAACATCACAAAAAATATAAGAATATTCATACTTCATATTAGTGTATCATCACAAAAATATAAGAATATTTTTTTTACACAATAATATAACACAAAATAATATCTGGTATGTATGAAAAATACACAATTCACCATATAAGGTTTAAAATACACTATACCATAATAATAATACACTACAAACAATAATTGAAATACCCGCGTATTTTTGAGTTGGGAAATGCATATTACCTAATTAATACAAGTGGGTTTAATTGTAGAATGGGTCGATCATTAAGATATTGGATTAATCAGAAGTTAGTGACTAGAAATGGGCCCAGGGAAGCTAAAATAATTATTCTACATTCTCCTTTCCAAATTAACCGTATTTTAATATATTCCTTTTCCTTCCCCTAAACTATTTAATATTATTATTCTTATCTTCTACCGACGTAAGAGCATGATTATCAAGGGTTCTTATGGGTTCTTAAGTAAATGAATAAATAAAAAATATGAGGTGGAAGAGAGAGGGGTAAGACCCTAATTTTGGTGCTTGGGAAGAACCTTTTAAGAACCCATAAATGGGACCCACCATTTTTTCCTTTAATTATAATATGTCAAATATAAATAGTTAAATCTTAATATTTTTAAAACTAATAATGATATAAATAAACCAAATACTACATCAAAATTCTTAAAATCTCATTCTCTACAAAATGAGATCCATATTGACTATGTTTTTCATATTTATAATATATAATTATTTTAGGTAAATTAATACTTATTATTTGTATTTTAGTGATATAAAAATATAATATTAAAATATACTTGAAAAATATAATATGTACCAATGTATTCATTTCAAAATTCATTATAATATATTAATCCTAAATATCAAGTGAAAAAAAAAAAAAATATATTAATATATGAATATATTTAATTTTTGTTTCAAAAATATAATAAACTTTAATATATTTTAGTTAAGATTATTTGTGTATTATTAATAATAGTAGTAATAATAATTAAATATTAATGTTTGTTTTCTTATAATAATTAATAAGTAAAAAATAAAATGATATTAGAAATTGGAAGAGTTTAAAACCAAATGATGGGTTCTCTAATGTTGGTAAAAATTAGATATGGTTTTTAACATGATGTGGCGGTGAGAGAAAAAGGAAAGAGAGTGTTAAGAACCCAAATTTGGGTTCTTTGATAATCATGCTCTAACAACTTTCGTCCTTACCTTCCTTTTTAATTAATTATTCAATTCTATCTTTATTTCCTTCTTTTCAAAATAATTATCCTTATTTCCCCCTAAGATAACCATGTTCATCCTTATCTCTTCATAACGGATAAATTATTTTACTCCTCACCTTATTTCAAATTAACTATTTAATTCATTTCTTATTCCCATAACTGTTTACTTAATAGTAATTTATTCCCTATTCTAAATAATTTATGTTATTATTTAATTATTATCTTCTTTTTCTCTTTACAAATAATATTCTATTTATATCACGATCTGAAATACCCCAAACCTAAATATGGTAATTAAACATCAAGTTATGATGTAATAAGGCTAAAACATGCCTTAGAAACATTGGTAGACAATTTAAACCATAGAAAACACCATAAAGACAATTTAAGCAAATACTTGCTCTAGACCTTGTGTAACCTTGGTTAGGACCCAAAGGTCATTCCTAGGCCTTATTAACATGAAAAAGAACATGTTAAAACAATTACCAAAGAAAACCAAGCTCAAAAACAAGTTAAAACACAAATTGTGCTTTAAAACTCCTTAAAACACATTTTTGAAAAATTGTCTTAGAAATGAGTTTTGAGTGGCTAAATGACCCAGTTTATACCTTAATCAACATGTGTGCTATTTAGTATCACATTAGGAAGCCTAAATGAAATACCCCGAACTTAATTATGGTGATTAAATTATTCTAATATGGTATTTAAGGGCCTAATAGTGCCTAAGTAATTCTGGTAAGGAAAATAAATCAAAAAGAAATGAAGAAACACTTAAAAAGTGAAAAACACTAAAATAAGCGTTATATAACCATAGGAGGTACGAGACCTCGGTTAGAGTGTTATGTGGATTTCTAAGGCTTATTCATGCCTAATTAATATACGGGAATGATTCCCGAAGAAAACGGATCCAAATAATGTGTTAAAACGCTAATAAAGCTTTAGCGCACGTTTTTCGAGGAAACCCGAAAACGTGACCTTGAGTGGTCAAATGAACCTGTAAAAATTATAGTTCATTAAATAACTATAAATAAACATTAATGGAAGCTTAAGATCCATTAAAATTAAAGAAACGAGAAAATTCCTAAAAACGGGCCCGGTTAGTAAATAGTGCTAAACCGGGCAAATAAACGAGCGTTTTCTGTAAAAAACGAAAAAACGCTCTAGCATGTATTACTGTGTGGGGCCTATTTTTAATGAGTTAATTAACTCCCTCACACACACACACTAGACTAGTTAATTAAATAAAGAAGTCAAAAAGCAAAAGGCAAAAAGTGAACTAATACCCACTTTTCCCTCTCTCTCCTCTATTTTCCCCATTCTCCTACGTACTCCCTCCCCCTCCAGACTTCTCCTCCTTCCTCTTTCTCTGTAAATGACGATTTGGGGGAGCTTCAATGGCAGCTCACTTTCTTCACCTTGCCCAAGCTCCATTTAAACTCCAAATGCAAAAATAATTACATATTCTTGCTCCTCTCATCAAGATCTATCTTTCCCTCTTTTTAAAATTCCAAAATGATGAAGTTCATTTCCATGGGTATACCCCATTGGTGAAGAAAATGGCATTGTTATGGAGCTTGGAGTCCCCTATCTCTTCTAAGGTAAAAATATTCAAGAAAAACTCATTTTTCTTCATCCATCTTTCATGGCCGATTTTGCCTCTTTGTAACAACTTGTTCTTCTCTTGTTTGAGCATTATTCCAACCTTCCAATGGTGGTGGAATCACCTTCTTGAATCAAGGGTCAAACCCCCTTGGGAATCCAAAAGTAAAACCCTAGATTTTGTGTTTTAAGCATTCCATTGAAGTAGTATTATTCCAAGGGTTTAGGATTTTAATTACACCCCTTTTGTGTTCCTTGGATGATGGGAATGGAGTTTGGAAACTCCATTGCCCACTTGACCGAAAATGACAAGAGGAAGAGAAGAGGATAAATGGGAAGAGGAACTTGTGAAAATCACGGTAATTAAACTACCTTGGAGCTTATTTAAATTGTTTTAAGATATTGGGAATGGGTAAAGTAATGAATGAACCCAAAATATTGTACTAGGAATGTAGTTGGTGGAAGTTTGAGAGTATTTGTGAAATTGTTGTTTGAATTAAAGGCCTTAGAGCCAATGAATTTGAGTATGTGTAGTGGTGTTGTGTATGAGCATATTTTGGTAAATTATAATTGCTTTGACTGCTGGTAGGACCCTTGTGTGGGTGTGGCTAGATTAGGAATGATTTTGATGAGAAAGAATGGATTTGGATATGCTAGTTTGTAGGAAAGTTATGGCAAAATTTTAGTAGAAAATAAGCATTTTTGGATGACTTGGTGAATGGGAGAACCAAGGTGTGTATTGGGTTGAGTAGAGATGTTTAGTAACCATGGAATGGTACTGGTAGGATGAGAATAAAAGGGTGTAAAATCTATAGCAAATAGCATGTGAAATGCATTGGAAAAACAAGAGAAAGAGTTAGTGTTTGTAATCTTGAATGTAACACCCCTACTCTAATCGGCTCCTAATCGTTTTACTTAACATTGTAATCGCAGCGGTAATCTAAACAATTGAACTACTGGTGTCACCGCTCTCACTCGCCCATTCGAGTAATAACGTGCTTACTGATATATTCATAAATACGAAACAATTTCCCACAGTGACAACAAGAGATAGATCTATCCTTCCATTCCAATATAAGATACAATCATAGTGAGCATTCTAAGTACCCCAATCCTATACACGTTTCTATGTTCGTATCAAAATACAACAGTGCATGTTTAAACAACTGTAACTAAACTACCCAGCACGTCCTGCTCTTTGTCGACACCGGAAGCCGCATACCTGCAAAATATTTGTTTGTGATATGGAATCAGCCCCTACTGAGTATGTTACTACATGATTGTCATGCCCCCTCGGACCCTCAGATAATTGGTCGAGAGCATGCAATTCATTTTCATGCAAGTAGTTTAATATAAAAACTGTAAAACAACAAATATATTGCAATAAACTCAAATAGCAAATAAGCCCCCGGCTACACACCTCACATCGCAATAAGCCAACTGAAAGCGTTACTACGCTTATATGAGTACAGAGACTCCACTCCAACAAACACTTAGTAGTTCATAATTGAGTACGGCGACTCACTCGACCAAACAATCCACAATAATCCACACACAAGTACATCGACTCGACTCAACCAGTTCACAACACAGATATAAGTACAACGACTCAATTAGACCAATTCACAACACACGTATGAGTACAACGACTCGTTTCAACAAATCTACCAACATACAACACATAACCACAAAGCATAACCAATGAGCAGCAAGGCGAAACAACGAGGATTATAAACAAGTATAAATTCTCGTCTTTGGCATGCAAGCCCAAATAATGTTCGCCTAATGTACGAGCTAATAGAGTTGTTCGTAATTGTTCAGTCATGCCTAATGACAATGTCTCGTTAAAACGATGTGTCTCTAAGTTACCCATCTCATATGGCGGGTCACCCACGGTAGTAGCCACTCCAGCGTGTTAGGATTACGGGCCCATTTCCCCAGGATCGTGGTGAGATCGACATGGTTACTGAAGAAGAAAAACTACAAGATAATGTATTGATAAAATAGTGACACAAGGATTTACGTGGTTTGATCCAAACATGACCTACGTCCACGGGAGGAGATAGAACAACTTTCATTAAGAGGATGAGGATTACAAGTTTACATGAAGATTACCCAACCAACCCATCAACCCGTGTTTCCCGTGTTTCCCTTGGTGTTTTACCCGAGTCCCTTTGAGTTCCCATAGAACTACACTTGACTCCCTAGATGTGATCCCCACAAATTGGGATGATCCTAAGCTACGGGTTACTAGATCTATTTATAGTGCTAAATCTAAACCCTTCACTTATCCCAACGTTAACCTTGTAACAACCACTACATAATGGCTCACAAGTTACAATGGTTACAACTTAATTAACACAATCCATTAACACCTAGAAACAACTAACACCCAGGTATCTAGAAAGCCAGAAGTCATAACTTCTTCTTTCAAAGATTTTAACTTCCTCATAACTCTCCTCATAATGTTAGAAAACCAAATACTTTAGACGCCATTAATTTGCACCGCATAAATGCTCCCACTAATGCATCTTCAACTTCCGTGAAACTCTTCATAAATAATAAATTAATTGGATGACGAAACCAATTAACTTCACAAGAGTAACTCAACGGATTTAGCATTAATTCTAACAATTATTCCTCTTAATGCTCAATCCGGTCAATCACATACCACCATTGATGCCAAACTCCCTCTTGAAGAATAATCCCAAAAACAGCCAACACAAGGACTAAACCGGATAACTTCATCTGGACTGTTTGCATTCCAACTTCGGTAAATTGACCACTCCTCCCCGAGCCCTCAAAGACTCATCTGGTCCAAATCTTCACAGACCCGCCACAAACACGAAGTAAGTAGCAACTCAGGAAACAACTACGCAACCAAAGACACGAGTGATCTCTTCCATCTTTATCCGGTTCTCGCAAAGTCTCCAAACATGACCTAACAGCAGCTTCACAATTGATCACCTCGCGAAGCTTCGTTTGTGGTTATATGCGCGCTACCACAACCCTAGGTCCACCCACTTGCTAGATGATCTCCAGTGCTCCATGGAAGTCCACGATCCGTCACGTGACCTAAGAAAAATATTTTTCTCATTTCTACATCACTCCACCACCATTGAAGCTTCACTTGATCTTACCATTCTTTATTATCCTTACTCCACACAAAAGGGTTTGTAAAATAAAGAACTAGATCTAACTTCAAATTGTGAATGATGCACTGGATTTTTCAAGATCCAAGATCTCCAACTTGATCTCCTTCCAACAACACATCATCATCTCCAAGTACATCCCCACACCAAACACACATGTAGTTGACGACTTTTTTTTTTTTAACAGCTCTTCCTCTTTAACGAACTTGTTTTCAATCCTTACATCTTCTTAATAACACATCACCTCTCCAACTCCTTCCTTCATTTTTCACTTTTATCAAAACCCACATCATCTTGAATCACTATTCTTTCTTCCCAGTGACATCTCCACCAACACGAACATCCCAAAAACCATGAGCTCTAATGCCACTTGTTAGGATTTCGGGCCCATTTCCCCAGGATCTTGGTGAGATCGACATGGTTACTGAAGAAGAAAAAAACCACAAGATGATGTAATGATAAAATAGTGACACAAGGATTTACGTGGTTCGGTCCAAACATGACCTACGTCCACGGGAGGAGATAGAACAACTTTCATTAAGAGGATGAGGATTACAAGTTTACATGAGGATTACCCAACCAACCCATCAACCCGTGTTTCCCGTGTTTCCCTTGGTGTTTTTACCCGGGTCCCTTTGAGTTCCCATAGAACTACACTTGACTCCCTAGATGTGATCCCCACAAATTGGGATGATCCTAAGCTACGGGTTACTAGATCTATTTATAGTGCTAGATCTAAACCTTTCACTTATCCCAACGTTAACCTTGTAACAACCGCTACATAATGGCTCACAAGTTACAACGGTTACAACTTAATTAACACAATCCATTAACACCTAGAAACAACTAACACCCGGGTATCTAGAAAGCCAGAAGTCATAACTTCTTCTTTCAAAGATTTTAACTTCCTCATAACTCTCCTCATAATGTTAGAAAACCAAATACTTTAGACACGATTAATATGCACCGCATAAATGCTCCCACTAATGCAAATCTTCAACTTCCATGAAACTCTTCGTAAATAATAAATTAATTGGATGACAAACCAATTAACTTCACAAGAGTAACTCAACGGATTTAGCATTAATTCTAACACAGCGGTAGAGTCTCCGACCGACGAACCATCTGTAGTCCGTTGGAAATTTATCCTAATACTTACGGATACCCACACGGTATCCTAGTATCGTTAATTGATCATAATTCACAGCAAGAGCCACATCCTCTTGATAAACTCATCTATACCATCGCATCGTTTTACTATTTTTCCTAACACAGCAGACTAAGGTCGTCAGTCCAATCCTGAGTATGTCGACTCGGGATCCAGTGTTAGATACGAGAGCGATATTAAAAAGGCCAATGCTCCGTATATAAGTCTCGGATAGTATATATATATCGTATTATCCTAATGCTACAACGTTTTACTTACGTTCCTTATATTACACATATATGATAGCATCATTGCCGCTAGTTCGTTTATAATATGTTCATATATACGAACGGTACTGTTATCGTACGACAGTAATAATAATAAGGCAACATCAATACACAACTCAAGCATATTAATTCACACAAGCAGACATTCAATCTTAACACAGATTTTCACACAATGTCTGAACCGAGGAAATCCTCAGAGACAATCAAGCCACATAAATAGCATACCGTGCACCGGGATTATAAGACCGTGGAGTATGAATCAGCTAGATCTGAAGCTCCCCCGTGATGTCTCTAACAGTCTAATAATACATAACGCTACATATTAGCATCCTGTATGACAACATTACTCTACGGTACCCCGTACCGTCACTAATCCCTCCCGGTTCGTTCCCCGTTATTTACTAACAACGTTTGTCGGGTTTTCGGTTTAACTCGGGATTAGGAAAAAACGTCATATTTCATGCGTGCTTACGTCGAGTATATTAATATACTTAACTTTAAACGTTTATTATCACATGTAATTTAATACACATTTGTATATTATATAGTTTATCACTATATTGCATGTATAATCTTAATCATATATTATACATCTCACCTTACTATTTATTTCTTAAGGTTAGTTTTTCCAAGTGTAATGTTGTATAATTCATATTTGAAAATACTTTGAAATATATAACTCCTTCTTATTTCATGAACAACATAACATTAGAATTTCCTTATCCAATGTTTATAATTCTTTTCTTCTTACTCTATATCATTTTAATTATGATATTATATGGTTGTTTGAACCATATTGTATTTTTCACTCCATAACATATATTTATTTGTATATGTATTATGGGACCATTTATTATATAGTAAATCTTTATAATATATTCATTCTCTTTTGATGAATATTTCTTATATTATAAATGTTATAACCTTTATAACATTGAAAACCATATTATAAATTTTTATTCTAAAATTCCCATTATTTCCGAACAGCACCCTTGTTCTCTTAAATATTTACAAAATCCACCACATAATTTATATAATCTTATATTATAGTTATATAACATATATTATGACATTTATGTCATTAAAACAATTATAACCTATAGTTATAAGTTGTTACAAAATACCAAATATACCATACTCTTCTCGGTTTTTATTTAAGTCCACTATACTTTTAGATTTTACAAATCAACCCCAAATTATATTCCATTTTCACACTTATAATATATACCTTATATTATAATCCTTAAACCTTAATATAATTATAACCTATGGTTATAAAATCCCAAAATAACCGAACATACCCTAGGTTTGTTCTAAATTAATTTTCCAACCCACCAACTTTCCATATTCACCAAATAACCCCATTTTATAACATATAGTTTCTAATGTCATTAAAACTATATATTATACATATATCTTCATAAAACCTCATATATAATTCCAAAAATTACCAAACTATACCATAAGGTTATAAACATCATTTTTAACCTTGTACTCTTCATATTTACGGTTTTTACCACAAATGTTACCTATATGTAACAATGATATAAAATATCATATATTATACTTATATAATCCATATTAACTCCAAATTTAACTAAATAAATTCCTAAAAATTCCTAATAACCCATAGGTGTATAAAATACCATTTTATACCCCAAAACTTTCGGTAATCTCCTATATACCCATATGTTATGTAATTTTTACAATTTAATACATAACTTAGTATAAATTGATAGTTAACTTAATAAATCATCAAATCTGGTCAAAGTCTTTTGCTTGGTCAATGTTTGACTTCCAAACATCATTTTGACCCCACTTTCCCAGTAATTACATAAATTACCCCAAACTTTCCAATATTTACAATTTCACCCCAAAACTTTATAAAATCTTATAATTTTTATTTAAACACATTTTAAATCCCAATTTTCAGCTATATTCACATACAACCCTCTAATTTTTGTTTATTTATGGCTTTGACCCCATACTTAATAGTAAGTACATAAATTAAATTAAATAAGCTTTTAAACTTAAATAAAATGGCCTAATGACATGGCCTTATTACAACTTTGCTTTATAACATAAAATTACACATAAATAGCTTAAAATATACTATAAGCTCTCGGCCTTACCTTACATTAATTATTTTTCCACATAATGTCATAATTTGACCATTATATTAATTAAACCCCCTTAAATTACTAGCTTAATTTATCTAAGTCATTTTTTCCATACTTAGGTTAAAATCACCCATTTAATTAACTCCACTCTCGGCACATATTTAATATGAGCTGAAAAATCATAATAACATAAGTTTAAGGTGTTTATACTTTGATTTAGGTACTTAAAGCCCTAATATCCACTCGACAGCTTGGAGGAAAAATCACCACAACACTTAAACATTTTAATACACCAAAATAAGATATGGTTACACTCCAAGCATGAGCTAACCATAAGGAACAATTAAATGTAAGATTTAAGGCAAAAATCACCTTAAAAAGGAAAGGTAGTCTCAAAGATGTTTCGGCCTGAATCAAGAACACCACATGGTGTTAAATTCACCATAAAAACATGGGGAATAGCTAGACAACAGCAAGGTGCTATGGTAATAGATTTTACCTTGGAAAAATGCCTTAAAGAATGATTTTTCTCTTAATTTTCAGCCACTCTTGCTCCAAGTGGTTAACACACTGAACCAACATGAAAATATGAAGATTATGAGTGTATAAACTCATATAAAACAGAAGAAGAAAACTGGATGAAGAGTGAAAGTCCTTAAGGTATGTTTTTACCTTATAATGGAAATTATGACCACCTTGGTCCCATGGGTCGCTTCAGCCAAGAATGGATCTTGTTCAAGGGTTAAAATACTGAGAATAAGCCATGTAAAGTGATAGATTATAAGCTCCACGTGTAGGTGAAGAAGAGATGAAGAAAAAGAGCTAAAATATGCCTTAAACCATTACCTTAGGTGGAAAAGAGTTTGATTTTCCTTGAATGCTCAATAACACAGCTTGAGAGCTTTAGGAACTGCTAAGGGCTCATCTGGAATGGGACAAGAGGAAAGAGAAAGAAAGAATTTGTGTTTTAAGGTAAGAAAAGTAATAAATGGAATAATAAATGGTGATTCACCAAATTAGCTAGATATTTTGATTAAAGGTGAATGTGCTGTCCTCCATCCCTT
The DNA here is from genome assembly GCA_023374045.1 of Limonium bicolor. NCBI lineage: Eukaryota > Viridiplantae > Streptophyta > Magnoliopsida > Caryophyllales > Plumbaginaceae > Limonium > Limonium bicolor. Next base: position 286,004,415 of record CM041779.1, read on the forward strand.
AATCTGCCACCTAATTTAGGATATGGATGAGTCAAGTCTTGACCATTGACTTGACTTAGTCAATATTGCTTAAAAATGCACTATTTGGGTTACTATTCACCAATAAATGCCATATTTCTGATTTGTTTTTTGAAATCTTGGATTTAGACCTTCTAATGTGGTACATTATAGTACATTAGTATAACAAGGTCTAATCCAATGCCTAACACCACTCAAAACCCACTCAGAAAGTCAATTTTCTCAAAAACATGCTTTAAGGACTTTTAAAGCACAATTTGTGTTAGAACATGTTTTTGAGCTTGGTTTCCTTTGAGAATAGTTTTATAGTGTCCATTACTTAATTATAATACCTAGAAATCCACTTTGGATCCTAATTGAGGTCATACAATCTCCATGGTTTCTTAAAGCATATTTTTGGCTTTACCGATCTTAAGGCATGTTTTTGCCTTGTTGAGATCTTAGATTGTTCCCCAATGGTATTAAGATGATTATTAACCTTATTAGATCATTAATAGATCATTTAATTAAGTTTTTAAGGTTAGGGGTATTTCAATCTACCCCCTTAAAAAGGCTTCGTCCCGAAGTCCTTATTCATAATCAGTTCACCTAAGGAATCCAGTTCCACTAAGTAATCACAGACAAATCATCACTAGGGAGTACATCCCACTACGTTCAGACCTAGTCTATATGTATCACATTTGATACAGCATTAATCTCATTCCATATAGTCAATAATCATGACACATTCATTCATAAACAACACTAAACAAGGTGCAAAACTCATTCATACATAGCACTAGACAAGGTGCAAAACTCATTCATACACAGCACTAGACAAGGTGCAAAACTAAACAGAGTACTCAAAGGTGTTTTGTAAGGGATACTCCACGCATCCCTATCTACATGTTAGTATCTCGCGAGGATACTCACACATCACTCCGCATGTATGTGTGCACATATATTTAACAATGGCAAATCACGGGGAAGCAGTCTTAAAGACCAGGACTTGACGATCCCTAACCCCATGCTAACCAACGTCTACTACCCGTGGATACACCGGTTTAATAACGAAGGACACTGCGGTCCACAACTCCTCGGATAGTATCACCTAATTTCCTTAATCACCCGCAGACACACCGGTCTAATGACAAAGGGCTCTGCGGTCCACGGCTCTTTGGGTGATGTCACTCGCAGACACACCGGTCTAATGACGAAGGACTCCACGGTCCATGGCTCTTCGATTGATGCCCTAAATTCCAATTTCTATTCATATCTGTGTCCACTTGTAGGAAGTTTCGAGAGTCATTCAACCCCGACGTGGTCAGCGTCAGTGTTGAACTATCTCTCACCTCAATTTGTGTTCAGTTTCCCTTGATCGGACCAGGATCAAGTTCAACTTCCCACGTCAATTTCATTCAATTAATTGTTTTATTCATTTCTAATCTTATTTCCTCTTGATATTTGCCACCTTTTGTTCTATAGATACACAAGTCAACTAGTGTAATTTATCTAGTCATTGGCATATAGGATCATGTATCCAAACCATGTACCAAGTTCCCTCAACTTATAATTATTCATACAACTCCTAGAGGTTTTACCTCCACTAGGTTACACATCGGTCTCATGCCGATTCACTCATCGCATTTCAATAATCGGTTTCATACCGAGTCACAAATCATATAGTACGGAGCTTTCTACTCCTTCTATTTGAAATCTCTCATCAAAGCTACCAGATAGACCTACTTGAACTCTCAACCGGAGCTAACAAGCTAGGCGTTTATGTGTTTAATGTTCGCAACGTTTGCGTAAATAATCGGAAATAGGGTAAGAACACTCTATCTGTTCTCCCTTTCCTATTCGCCATAACTAATGCAAACTAATATATATATATATATATATATATGTTCATACATATAGTACATCACAATATTACATCAAGTAATATAATACAATCATAAGACTTGTACTCCATGTACAATAATCCTTTACAACATGTGTACCATGCGCTACGTACTCCTATATACGGTATATTTTAAATGCGCGAAATCGCTCTACCCCCCTTAAAAATGATTACGCCCACGTAATCTATGAATATATCATCTTGAAGTAATAAGTTCAAGATGTTCCACTCTAGTGGAATTATTCGTGCACTAATGTCCTACATATTACATTACCCCTTTTCTCTAGGGTCGGGCTTTAGCCCCTCAGGCTATACTGCCTATCTCGGTTAGGTGTATGTATATTCATATACGATTTGATCAGGAGATGTAAACACATCATTGTTTTCCCAACCTTCTAGGTACTTCGACTAGCTTTTTATTTAGTCACACTAACTTCTATACATGCTCGTGGTATATTCCCAAGAGGTCATGCCACCCTACCGAACTAACCATCAGTATAAGGGTTGTCGAGCTATGCTCTAGCACCTAGTGCTTGCAGTAGTTGTCTCTAAAATGTCAAGACGAGTCTGATATGCGCAACTAACTAGCGCCTCATGACTCCAAGTTATTTCCCTCTGGGATGAGTTTGTTCCTTAGGTACCTTGTAGGTCCTCTTTTGCTGGTGTGAACTCGTATCCCTCGTGTGCTGGTATTTTACTACCCACACATATGGTTCATCCCTACTCTCAATTAGGGAATCCATTGGTTTATCTGATCTTCCACGTTCTACTTCTCACCAACATAATTTGGTTAACAGCTATTATAATGGCCGCTTTGTTGTGCACCATGTACCAGTCGATTAGACGGTTATCCACTATTGCGGTTTGCATGGAGTATCTAATCTCCAGCTTAGAGTATCTCTTATAATGCTCGCCTTTGCCCTTCGTCTATTGTAAACATACAATACGACTGTGGGTTTTAACTTGGCATTCGTTTTCAGTTCAACCCTAATTGGTACTAACGTACTAACGTTTTATGGCTTGAGCGTGTGGTTATTATTATTTAATGGGACACCATCGCCGTGCCCTCAGCGCATGATATAACTCTTCCTGTGCTCCCTTTTGGGTAGCATCTATGATATTACAAAGGTTTCTCTAATACAACTTCCTAAGATACCACACTTCATCTTCTCATTCATGGGTTCTCCTTGCCTTTACCATTAAATTGGCCTTGGCTTCCTCATTTACTTAGATCTCCAAAACTTGTGTTCTAACTTATCCACTGTGGAGTTGTGACCTTATGTTGTTTTATTATCAAGCTATTCTTGATTTCCCCATCCTTGTTGATTTGACTAAGATCTCTCTCGTCAATTCATGGTTTACCTAGTCAGGATTCCAATCTCTGACTTAGACAAAGAGTTGATTACCTCCTGGGTCCTTACACTACTCGTTTACATACATGGGGTACCATACTGATACATTACTACTTACCCAACTAACTTAAAGTAAGTTTCGTCAAGCCCACGAGCTCCTAGGAGTGTGGTCATCCCATGTATCGTTTAGTGCACTCGTAGTGTTCGTACCCGGTGGTTGTCGCACTCTTAGTCCCAGTAATTTATGTTGGAGTAACTAGGTTGCCAATTCTTAACCTTTAGTGTTAGAATGGCCCTATAGGGTTCTCTGGGTTCTATGAGTTCCTCTATTAACATGTATGTTCATTACCTTCTCTAAGATAGGTGTTTGCAACCTAGCGCCCTAATGTTGGTTTTCTCATGCTCGTCATCTGGTATCTATGAGTGGGGATTAGTATCCGCTTACTATCTCTCCCGTTCACTCATAGGCTATTAACGCCTTTTAGATATGAGTCTTCAGTTCTCAAACTCCACCCCATTCATTGGGTTACACCCTCTGGTGTAGTCTGGACTCCATGATAAGGGTTGACACTCCGTGTTTTCCCTGTCTTATGGTAGTCCCTCTTTAGTCTGATATTAATCAGTATTTGTGATTCATCACCTTTGCTCTCCTAAATTTGGGTCATTTTGGTGGTACTAAAGGTATCCTTCCGTAGGCCTATGCCATACGATATTCAGGGTCAGTGCTTATTCTGATAGTTAAATCCTAGTTGGTTCTAATACTTTCTCCTAAGGTTTACAATTGGATACCCGCAACTTAGTGGGTTCCGCTTATCATCGCTCTTCATTGTGTAGTCCTTACTCTTATTCAACTCGTATTTCCTCCATCCTCTTTGAGGTAACGGTATCTTCCGTCCTCAGGCAAATTTACTGTTCAGTTAATATCCACTGCCCTCCGTACGGGAGTTTAGCAGCATAATGGATTCACAACACCCCCGGTGTGTGTGGTGCGGGCATAACATCGGCCCCTTTATTGCACGTTCGCATCTGCCTAATCTTTTCTTACAACTCCAAAATAGCTTGCCATAACGGCACTTGTCTATTATTTTCATCCACTCAGTCGAATAGGTTTTATTTAAAGTCTTGGCTCATATAGCTCACTTCTTGCCCTCTGGAAATGTTCAATGGTAGTGGTTTAACCACAAGTGTCGCGCACTCCCTAAATATGGTTATGCTGGTCCTGAAGACTCGATACTCCCCACCGGTAATACTTGACGTTTAATGTCCATACCGGCACTGGGGTTAGGCTTATAGGCACTAATTACCGTTGTTCTCATTTACTCCCTTTCCACACTCTACTAAATGGTGTATTATTTTCAGGTTTAATGGTCAGACCGGCTAGGTCTTCCCGAGGTTTTATCGACCTCCAACCCAAGGGTTTCATAACCCTACCTTTAAGAAGGCTATGTCCTGCTTCATTGCATTATGGACTCACATAAAAGTTTAGTGTTTATTGGTAACCACCTGGACTACTCGATCCTTTAGGGATCGTTTACCGTCGCTGCACTTGCTGTAGCAAGTGCGCAAGGCAGGTTGAAATTTAGTACTTTGGTTAGTGTGGCACTTGCAGTGGCAAGTGCGCCATGCAGACTGAGCCACCGGTACGGTGTGTCAGTGCAGTGCTATTCCCTAATCGAGTTTCTGTTCCTGTTGAAGAAGTTCTTATTCGAATTAATACAGTCTCATTCCCGCACTCATTCCCACAAGTTTACCGTGGTAGTAAGGTCTTACTTCCCTCTCGAGGCGTTGCATGGTAGCAACTTAGCGAGTTCTTGTTTCTACAGCTCTAATGATCTCTCCTCATGCACGTCAGGCCATCTTGAACCTTCAGTGTTGCATGGGTTAGAGTTACTCGCTTCGGGTGAGACTTCGAAAAGGTCATCCATTCTGTCTGTTACATATCTCAAAAACTAATTTTTACTCATCGTTTCCACTTCCTTCCCCCCAAGCGCACTTATCAGTGCTTTCCCGGATGTAGGACAGGGTTGCTTTGCTTATAGCAAGCTAGCCCCATTAGTCCTACGGGAATTATCTCCTTAACCTCGGTTTAATATTCATCTCATACCCGTATGTTAGACATTACGTCATTATGAGGACCCCCGGTCCTAAACAATTCATCACAACACAAAGTCTTATTTTCAACATTTAACATAATTCTCATAGCATCCACATCGGGTCTTCCCGATCAGGAGAGTTATCTCCGTGGTGCTACTCATTTCATTGCCACACTAGGTAGTACTCGAGGAACGAGCTGCGGCGGGCGGGGTACCATTGCAAATTTCCAGGGATGCTCTCCCATCAAGTGCGAGCGGTTCCTACCGTCTTCGCGTTACTTGGGGATGCTGGACCTTCACCACCTTCCGTTGTGCCTCGTCCTTCCTTAGTACTATTACCCAGACCTCTCCCTAACATATGTCAAGAGGACGGGTTAGACCTTTACTCGGTCTAGTACCGCAGTCTCGGTCTTTTAATATTGAAGTGCCTCTACGTCTATTGTGTGCAAGCCTTAAGCATTGCATCGACCTCGCAAGGTCACGTATCCTCACAACGTTTCCCGTATTCCCAAAACCTATGCTCACTGTATAAATCCTACTATCTCTTGTCATCAGAGCGGAGTGATACCACTTTTGTAACACCCCTACTCTAATTGGCTCCTAATCGTTTTACTTAACATTGTAATCGCAGCGGTAATCTAAACAATTGAACTACTGGTGTCACCGTTCTCACTCGCCCATACGAGTAATAACGTGCTTACTGATATATTCATAAATACGAAACAATTTCCCACAGTGACAACAAGAGATAGATCTATCCTTCCATTCCAATATAAGATACAATCATAGTGAGCATTCTAAGTACCCCAATCCTATACACGTTTCTATGTTCGTATCAAAATACAACAGTGCATGTTTAAACAACTGTAACTAAACTACCCAGCGCGTCCCGCTCTTTGTCGACACCGGAAGCTGCATACCTGCAAAATATTTGTTTTTGATATGGAATCAGCCCCTACTGAGTATGTTACTACATGATTGTCATGCCCCATCGGACCCTCAGATAATTGGTCGAGAGCATGCAATTCATTTTCATGCAAGTAGTTTAATATAAAAACTGTAAAACCACAAATATATTGCAATAAACTCAAATAGCAAATAAGCCCCCGGCTACACACCTCACATCGCAATAAGCCAACTGAAAGCGTTACTACGCTTATATGAGTACAGAGACTCCACTCCAACAAACACTTAGTAGTTCATACTTGAGTACGGCAACTCACTCAACCAAATAATCCACAATAATCCACACACGAGTACAGCGACTCGACTCAACCAGTTCACAACACAGATATAAGTACAACGTCCCAATTAGACCAATTCACAACACACGTATGAGTACTCGTTTCAACAAATCCACCAACATACAACACATAACCACAAAGCATAACCAATGAGCAGCAAGGCGAAACAACAAGGATTATAAACAAGTATAAATTCTCGTCTTTGGCATGCAAGCCCAAATAATGTTCGCCTAATGTACGAGCTAATAGAGTTGTTCGTAATTGTTCAGTCATGCCTAATGACAATGTCTTGTTAAAATGATGTGTCTCTAAGATACCCATCTCCTATGGCGGGTCACCCACGGTAGTAGCCACTCCAGCGGTAGAGTCTCCGACCGACGAACCATCTGTAGTCCGTTGGAAATTTATCCTGATACTTACGGATACCCACACGGTATCCTAGTATCGTTAATTGATCATAATTCACAGCAAGAGCCACATCCTCTTGATAAACTCATCTATACCATCGCATCGTTTTACTATTTTTCCTAACACAGCAGACTAAGGTTGTCAGTCCAATCCTGAGTATGTCGACTCGGGATCCAGTGTTAGATACGAGAGCGGCGTTAAAAAGGCCAATGCTTCATATATAAGTCTCGGATAGTATATATATATATGTATATCATAGGGAAAATTCACGAGATACCCCTGTTTTCTTTCGTAATTCACAATATACCCCTGTGGTTTTAGTAATTCAAATTTAAACATGCTTAAATGTTGTCCAAAATTGATGAAACTTTACATGGACGATGCTAAAGTGTTATATTTTGGTCCAATATCAAATTTGAAGTTTTTTAAGCTCACATGTGATCTGTGGGATCCAATTAACAGTCACATATTCATTGGGTCCCATAGGTCACATGTGAGCTTAAAAAACTTCAAATTTGATTTGGACCAAAATATAACACTTTAGCATCGTCCATGTAAAGTTTCATCAATTTTGGACAACATTTAAGCATGTTTAAAGTTGAATTACGAAAATCACAGGGGTATATTGTGAATTACGAAAGAAAACAGGGGTATCTCGTGAATTTTCCCTATATCTTATTATCCTAATGCTACAACATTTTACTTACGTTCCTTATATTACACATATAAGATAGCATCATTGCCGCTAGTTCGTTTTATAATATGTTCATATATACGAACGGTACTGTTATCGTATGACAGTAATAATAATAAGGCAACATCAATACACAACTCAAGCATATTAATTCACACAAGCAGACATTCAATCTTAACACAGATTTTCACACAATGTCTGAACCGAGGAAATCCTCAGAGACAATCAAGCCATATAAATAGCATACCGTGCACCGGGATTATAAGACTGTGGAGTATGAATCAGCTAGATCCGAAGCTCCCCCGTGATGTCTCTAACAGTCTAATAATACATAACGCTACTGAAATACCCCGTAATTAAAAAGAGTGATTAATTAGGCTAATAAGTAATTTAGAGGCTTAATTAAGTATAAATAATCATAAGGGAACAAATCCCGAAGAAAACGGATCCTTAAAACGGATTAAAATCACTAACGAACCTTAAAGCACGTTTTTCGAGGTAACCGGGAAAACGTGTCTTTAAGCGGGTCAAATAGACTCGTAATAATTTTGGTCAACTAAATAATCATTAATAAATATTAGTGAAGCTTTAGAACCAATAAAAATCAAGAAAACGAGAAATTAGTAAAAACTGTTAAAACGGGAAGTTGTGGGGTAGAAGTATAAATAACACAAACTTATGTGTCCAATATTGTAAAAAGGATTTTTTTAAAACCCTTATGGGTCTGTGTGTGTCCGATCCCACACCCCTCTCTCACACTCTATTAATTCCCCCTTACTCACAAAACAACAAAAGTAATAAAACTACTACTTTATCTACTTTATTACCCCACTCTCTCACACTCTCTCTCCTCTCCATTCTATCTTCACTCACGTAATACCCCTCACCCAGAACCCTCTCTTTTCTTCCTTCTTCTTCCTCATCGGTCATCCATGGAGAAAAGAGAAGCCACACAAAAATACTAACTTCTCTCATCTTGTAACGCTCTTGAACCTTCTCCAAAAATTGTAAAAACTACACCATTAGAACCCTCTCATCAAGAGCTACATTTTCATCCTTTCAAAATTCGAAAACCAACATTTTCATTTTTATGGGTATGTCCCATTTGGAGCTTCAAGACTACCATTAGCACCACCTTCTTCTCCTTGTTCCATTGAGGTAAAAATCTTCTTGAAACTCCATCTTTTTCTAGCTCTTAAGGGCAAAACGAAATTTGAAGTTAAACCCTTGCTTGCTTCTTTATGCTAGCCGATTTTGGCCTTGTTGAAGGAGTTGGAAATCTTGTTCTTGAACCACTCCAAGCTTCATTTGCACTCTTGGAAGGTAATGAATTTTCTAAACCCTAAAACCCACATTAAAAGCTTAAATAATGTTAGGGTTAATTTTTAGTATTGAATGGTGTATTTATGAATGGGTTGCAATGTTAGATTGTTGAGAAACTATAACCGGTAGAGGGAGAAGGAAGGAACAAGAGGAAGAAGAGGAACTAGTAGAAGAGAACAAGGTAATTATACTCCCCTTTGTATAGCTTTGTAAATGAGTATGTAACAGATTTTTAGAAATGAAAATGTGTATTGTAAAATGGTAATGCATTAGTAGTGTAATGTGTAAGAGAATGTAAGTGTTTTAAACCCTTGGAAACAATTTTAAAAACTGTTACAAACTAGTTTGGGAATGAATGTTGAGTGCAGGAATTTTAAGAGTGTTTTAGTGTTAGTAAATGTGTATGGGAGCTTTGTATATTGATGTTGTTGAAAAAAGGTGAGATAATGATAATGTGTGGATAAACAATGTGGTGAGAGTGTAAAAATGTAGGGGAGACCATGGCAAAATTTACCTAGGAATAGAACACTTAATGTATTAGGAACTAGGTGTTTAATAAGTGTGTAACAGATTTTAATAGAGAAAGGTGGAGGGTAAGTTGAGAGAGATAGATAATGCAATCTAAATACATTAGGAGTGCTAGAAATGTCAATAGAAGAGGGAGATATAGGAGAGGAGTGTAATTGTCAAAATCTGTAGCATAATGTAGTAAGGGAAGAAACTAGTGTAAGTGTTGAGTTGAAACTTGGAAAATTGTGTGAGTGGATTAGTATAGAATTGTGTAAAGAGTTAAGGAGTGAACTAAGGTGTATTAAGAGGTTTAATTAGTGTTAAAACATGTGGGATTAAGTGTAGGAACAATGGGGAAGTAATGGGTAAAAGAAAGGACTGAAAACAGAAATAAAAATGCAAATACTGGGCCGGACCGAACATGCGACCGGACTTGCAAGTTCGGTCGAGCCCAGATTTACAAAGACGGGAATGCTTCTGGAATTGACCGAACTTGCGACCGGACTTGCAAGTTCGGTCGGACCAGAAAATTCTCCCGTCTATAACCTACTGGAATCGACCGGACTTGCAAGTTCGGTCGAGCCAGAAAAATTCCCCGATGAAACCTTCTGGAATGGACCGAACTTGCGACCGGACTTGCAAGTTCGGTCGGGCAGAAAACTTTCCGTAATGTGAGCTTCTGGAATGGACCGAACTTGCGACCGGACTTGCAAGTTCGGTCGGGCCAGGAAAATTCGGTAATGAGAGCTACTAGAATGGACCGGACTTGCGACCGGACTTGCAAGTTCGGTCCAGTAAAAAAAATCATTTAAATTAAATAATATATATATATATATATATATATCCTACATATATATATATATGTACATGTATGTAAGCATGCCAATATTAAGTAAGAAAATAAAACTTAAGGTAATGAAAAATAAGTAAGTAATGTGTAGGTGTAAGAAGTATAAGGACATAGTAAGTATGAGTTAAATTAATGATAGTTAGATTAATCATTCAATTGTTTATATAATAGGACTTGAATTGTGACACCGGGAGACGTTCGGAAATACGTACAACGGTGAACGGTATGGATTCCTCATGCCCCGTATGCTATCTTGGTTACTCTGATTTGTGTGTTGTGTGCTAATTGATCACCAAATAAGATAAATGCACGAATCGGAGTTATCATGTTTACTTGTGAATATGTAGTGTTGTATATTGTCTTTAAATTTAGTTTGTATAATTCATGAAATGTATGGATGAATTTGAATGCTTGTATGAATGTTGCAATGTACTGTGACCGATTGTGAATGTGTTTGGGCTTCTAACTTATTCCTAACAAGCTAACCAAACTAACTTAAATTGGTAATTAAATTGGAATGAGTAGAAGTCCGATATAGTTTCGGCCACGCGTGAGGATGCGGAGTCACGAGAGGTTGGCTCCAATTCCTGACTCTTAAACTGGTCCGCGGCCCAAATCCCTTAAGTGGGTAGCATCCCGGATTGGTGAGTCAAGTAAATCCCGGAGGTGGGACGGCGTAGTCCCCAGGGCCGGAGGTCCCGACGACTTAACTTGAGTATGAGTAAGTAAGTAAGAATGAGTAAGTAAAGTAAATGAAAGTAAGTAAGTGTAAGTAAGAAAAAGTAAGTAATGAGTAAAAGAGTAAAAGCATTCCGATTAACCCGGATGCATAATTTGGCTAACCTTGTGAAGGTAAGTAAGATGCGTGTTATTGTATTGTTGCCTTGGAATGTGTAATGTATTGAGCATGATTGTATGATGTATGTAAAGCATGTATGTATGTAATTAATGAACAGCATGTTTAGTGGACGTCAAATAGTCGGCGTGCCCTAGCTAGCACGCGGTATATGCGGAGTTTATACGCAGCGTTTGCTGAGCCCCTTGGGGCACCATTTTTACTACACGCAGGTACTCGCGAAGGATGAGGATGTGAAGACTTAGTTTTATTTCTTTATCTTCCTTTTGGATTGTAAACAATGAATTATGATTGGTGTACTAAGTAGTACATGGCTGTAGTTTTTGAATAGCCGGTGTACCATGGGGTACACCTTTTGAGGATACTGTGAAGGGATTTCAATTGGTATAGATGAGTAGTTGGTAGGTACTCTTTCTTTTGGAAATATTGGAAAGGGATGTAAGTATACACTTTAAATACTCGGTGATCCAGGAATGTAAGATTGTTATCGTTTGTATTCGGTAAGTAGTATAGTAGCTCGGTATATTATGTTCATCAGACCGTGACTGTAAGTAAGGTAAGCCTAGCTAGCCGTGTGGGCGGTTAGCGGCGTTGTATCACCCGCCGTAGTAGGTAGTATTTCCGCTGCAAGTAACTCTGAATTATGGGATGATTGGACGGTAAGCATAGGATTAGCGGTTGGGGTGTTACAAAAAGTGGTATCAGAGCGTAGTTACGCTCTGATGTCCTTAGTTACCGAGCATAGGGATTACCGAGTTAGGATTTCAACCGTCTTAAGACAAACACTTAGAAACCTAACTAGGAACGACCGTTGTTAACAACGGATACCCTTGACGTTCTTAGGAACGATACCTTGCTTAAATTCCAAGACCTTTGAGTCATATCTTGCGGAGCCTAATGTAACTGCTAAATGTTCAGATGTCAGGATAAGGTCCAGGTCGCCCTAGAGGAGGGGGCAATGACGGACCCGGCACGCAGACGATAGCTGAAATCATCACTGCCACGGTAGCGCAGATGCTACCACAAGTAATCCAAGCTATGCAACAGAACCAGCAAAACCAACAGAACCAAGCGGGGCCAATCCGTCCCCCGCCACCCAGAGAAGCTAACTGGGTAAAAGCTGTAGCAGAACTCCGCCCTCCTTGCTTTAGGGGCGAGAGTGATCCGACTAAGCTAGAGGCCTACATCTCCGAGATGGAGACAGCCTTTGAAACCCTCGAAGCTCCTGCTGGAGTTCGAGTTAGAGTAGCAGCCTAATACTTAAAAGATGCAGCCATGGATTGGTGGAAGCTAATCAAGCATGAGCACGTCAGCGACCCCACATTCGATTGGGAGTCTTTCGCATCTCTCCTCCGATCCAAGTACTATCCAGAGCATGTAAAGACAAAGAAAAGGCTAGAGCTGGACACCTTGGTCGATCGCTTCTATGGCGGTCTGAGCCATCGCCTTCGGTACGGTATGGGCTATACACGATTTACCTCCCTTCAGGTAAATGTCAGTTAACCCTTAGTATCAATTCGATTCTTTAAATTCCTTGAATTCTTTGAATCTTTCCTTATCCTTCTTAAATGAGAATCCCGGCTAATACCTGAAACCTCAAGAGTGTTATCATGTGGCTTCTCGCGTTGAAATCACTTGCCAATTAAGGGATGAAGAAACCGCGCTGAAGCGCAAAGCCAACAACAAAAACACCAGTACTGAGGAGCAGAACCAGGGTAAAAGCTGGAAAAAGAAGAAGGGAAATTTCTTTCAGCAATCCCAAAAGAAATTTCCAAGTGAAAGCAGTGCCCATGCTGAGCAGGGCAAAGCGGTTGAACTTCTTCAACTCGGTTCATCTGCACTGGTGGCAGCAAAGCCACTGAGATCATACCCGCCCAAGGGTAAACTTCTATTTCTAATTTGAATTCATACAAGTATTATCTCTAGTATATCCACGCACACATGTGCTAACCCTCTGAACCTTAGGTTCTGGCTCCGGTTTCACCAAAACCTTCTCCGACGGCCGCACCTATGTGTGCAGAAAGTGCAACCAGGACCATCCCGGCAAAGACTGCTATGGGAGAGAAATCAAATGCTACAATTGCCAGAAGCTGGGACATACAGCTAACAAGTGCCCAGAGAATGGGAAGCCAAAGGGGAACTACCAAAGCTACAGGCAAAGGGAAGGCAAGGAGGTTGCATCTGGCGATGCACCGACCCAGCAGGCACCACAGGGACAAGGATCCCCGGGACCACCGCGGGGTGCACCTCAGAGGCAGCCTGTCCTTCATGTCATAGACCGTGACGGGTCCGGTTCTAAGTCCGGCCCAGGTAACAATTTGAACCTTTAATCCTTAAAGTAGCATGACTAAGTAGTAGAGTAACTGTTGAATGAATGCATGAGTGAATCAAATGAAGTGTATATTAAGCATGAAAAGAAGTAGTTGAAACTAGTACTCACCGTAGATGAAATTTATAACCATAAGAAGCTTTAGTATCTGTTATCCAATACCGGTAAACCTGAATCAAGAAGAGATCGACATCACCAACAACTACTACACCAACGAACAGTGTCAGGTCATCCGACCAGGTATGATCTTATTAAGGGGATACCTGACACCCGAAGCACAAATCTCAATCATCGACGATGACACGAGATAGGCAACGGGTCAAGGTGGATTTTACACCCGAATCCCGGTGGAGCGAAGATGAAGCTAAAAATGATGTGCTTGGGAAAGGACTGGAATCCTTATACCAAGACATACCAGGAGACACGAACACAAGATGGAGCGACGCCACCGACAATACCCCCAGAGTTTCAGACACTCATCACACACAAGCAGAGAACTTGCACAACAATGCGAACATGAATCGATCCCCGCACTTGAAGCGGACCTCTGTATCGTCAACTTCTATGAGAAAGAAGGACGACTTGGGTTACACCAAGACAAGGACGAGACAGCGGAATCTCTTGAACAAGGAGTGCCCGTAGTGTCTTGGTCCATTGGTGATGACGCCGTATTCCTGTACACGAGCAGAAGCGTGTGGACCTCGCACAAAACTGGTATTGAGATCAGGAGATGTCCTAATCCATGGGTGGAAACTCTAGGATGCTGTATCACGGGATCAACAAGATCAAGTTGAATACGGCACACCGGCAATAATCAATGCCACACACATGAAACCAGGACGCCTGAACCTTACCTTAGGAAGTATTAAATTCATAGTATCATGTAATGTTTTAGTAAGTTATTAGAGACAGGCATGATGATGATGGTTTATCAATAAAGAGCAGTGTGATTAATTCCACTTGTGTCCACCATCAATACTTATCAATTGTGAATCCAATAGGTTGTGGACTCGGTACGAAGGTAACCTGAGCATCCTCACCGAAGCACAAGCCGGCAGAAGCGGCACCATCTTAACGGGAACATTCCCAGTAAATGGCATTGCCAATGTATTATTCGACTCCGGCGCTCTCCACTTTCGTATCCTCCTTTGTGAAGAGGGTGAAGCTAGATGCGGACGAGCTACGAACTTCATGGTTACTCTCCCATCGAAGGAGCGAGTAAAAGTGCACCAAATACTATCAATCAGCCACCATCGAAATCAAAAACGAAGTGTTTCCCATTTCCTTCATCGAATTCAATGGATTGGGATTCGACTAATCATTGGAATGAATTGGTTGGAGCGGCCAAGGGTAGAATCCTCTACGTCCGAGCATCGTTTGCTGCTCAAGAGTCCTTCTCGGGTTACTGTATCCTACCGCCAGAGACCGAGAGAGCCTTTGACCACACTTATATCTGCTATGGCTATGTACCGGGAGCTCAGAAAGGGCCAAGAAGTGTATCTGTGTTATGTGCAAGACCTAGAGAGAGATCCAGAGTTCAGTGACGATGTACCCATAGTATCTGAATTCCTAGATGTATTCCCTAAGGAGCTATCCGGCATGCCACCACCGAGAGCAGTGGAATTTGAGATTGATCTTTTGCCAGGTACCGGTCCCATTGCTAGGGCACCGTACCGCATGACACCTGCTGAAATGACAGAGCTGAAAGAACAGTTGCGAGACCTTCTCGACAAAGGGTTTATACCGAGCGTATCACCCTGGGAAGCACCGGTCCTCTTTGTGAAGAAGAAGGATGGTAGCCTCCGACTTTGCATTGACTACCGCGAGCTGAATGCGGTCACAGTCAAAAATAAATACCCACTACCACGTATCGACGACCTATTCGATCAGCTGAAAGGAGCATCAGTCTTCTCCAAGATTGACCTCCGTTCTGGGTATCATCAGATTGCAATCAAAGAACAAGACATTGAGAAAACGGCATTCCGTACCAGATATGGCCACTACGAATTCACAGTGATGCCATTCGGTTTGTCAAATGCACCAGCTAAATTCATGGACCTCATGAATCGTCTATTCAGTGAGCAGTTGGACGCTTCAGTGGTTGTCTTCATCGACGACATACTTGTATACTCCAAATCAGCAGAGGAACATGAAATCCATTTGAGGAAAGTGCTTGAGACACTGCGCAAGAACCAGCTGTATGCGAAGTTCTCCAAATGCGAGTTCTGGCTTGATCAGGTATCATTCCTTGGACATGTCATCTCGAGCACAGGTATCTCAGTTGACCCTTCTAAGATAGAAGCTGTATGATCATGGCCTAGACCCAAGACTGTTACCGACATTAGGAGCTTTCTTGGTCTAGCCGGTTACTACCGGAGATTTGTGAAGGACTTCTCGAAAGTTGCTAAGCCCATGACTACATTGATGAAGAAAGATGCACCATTTGTATGGACAGATGAGTGCGAATTATCATTTCAGAAACTAAAGGACTCATTGACCTCAGCGCCCATTCTTACTCTTCCAGAGGGCACAGAGGGATTTGAGGTATACTGTGATGCATCAGGCAAAGGAATGGGATGCGTACTCATGCAGCATGGCAAGGTTGTTGCTTATGCCTCCCGCCAGCTGAAAAAGCATGAGGAGAATTACCCGACACACGACTTAGAGTTAGGAGCCATTGTCTTTGCCTTGAAGACATGGCGACACTATCTCTATGGGGTAAGCATCACCATCTACTCCGACCATAAGAGCTTACAGTATGTATTCACGCAGAAAGAATTGAATTTGAGACAGAGAAAATGGATGGAATTTCTTTCAGACTATGACATCAATCTGCAGTATAAGGAAGGGAAGGCAAATATTGTAGCCGACGCCCTGAGTCGTCAAGCACACTCGCTCCATTCGCTATTCGCTTCTTCTAGCTTGGTTGACGAGGTGCGAGATGCTCAGTTGAGCAACCCTTACCTAACCGAAATCAGACACAAGATCGAGAATGGTACATTTGAGAAGAAGAAGTATGACTTCAAGCTACATGAAGATGGTTTGATTCGGTTGAATGGCAGGCTATGCGTCCCCCGAAGCAATGCTGAGCTAAGGGATCACATCCTGCGAGAGTCACACAGTTCCACATTGTCAGTCCATCCAGGAGCCTCCAAGATGTACAAAGACATGAAGAGGTACTTCTGGTGGTCTGGAATGAAATAAGATGTGACGGAATTTGTATTGAGATGCTTATCATGCCAAAAGGTGAAATTTGAACATCGTAGACCGGGCGGAATGGTACAATCGATGCCAGTCCCGGAGTGGAAATTTCATGATATCTCCATGGATTTTGTTGTAGGACTCCCACCTGCCAGGGGAGGACTCAACATGATCTGGGTTGTAGTCGATCGCCTTCCCAAGGTTGCAAGATTCGTACCGATGAAGGACACCTGGAAGGTAGTGAAGCTAGCTGAGCTATTCGACAGGGAGATTATCAGACACCACAGAGTCCCTAAGACTATAGTATCTGACCGCGACACCAGATTTCTTTCGAGATACTGGAGAGCTACACGGGAAGCGTTGGGTACAGAATTGAAGTGAGTACCGCCTTCCATCCTCAGACCGACGGTCAGACAGAAAGGACCATCCAGACACTGGAGGACATGCTTCGGGCATGTGCCTTGGACTTTCAGGGGAGTTGGTTAGATAAGCTTCATCTTATCGAATTTTCATACAATAATAGCTATCACGCCTCGATTAAGATGTCGCCTTTCCAAGCTCTATACGGTAGACCTTGCCATACACCCTTGTGTTGGGATGAGTCAAGTGAAGCGGTCATTATAGGACCGGAGTACCTTGAGCAAGTGCAAGCCGAAGTTCAGCAGATTCGAGCTAATATGAAGGCAGCCCAACATAGACAGAAATCCTATGCGGATGTGCGACGACGCGACCTTGAGTTCGCCGGGGCGACCAAGTGTTCTTGGCGCGTTTCACCTATGAAGGGTGTCTTCAGATTTGGTCAGAAGGGCAAGCTTAGCCCAAAATTGTAGGGCCGTACACTATCACCGAAAGAGTTGGATCCGTAGCCTACAGGTTAGCATTACCTGAGGACTTGGGGCGTGTCCATGATGTATTTCATGTGTCACAACTCAAGAAGTATATTGCAGATCCTTTTCATATCTTAGAGCCCGAAAGATTATCCATTGAACCGACCATGAGATATATTGAAACCCCAGTGAGAATCCTGGATAGGAAGACCAGAGACACTTGCCATAAGTCTATACGAATGGTGAAGGTCCTATGGTCTAACCATGATGTCGAAGAAGCGACATTGGAGTTGGAAGATGCCATGAAGGCTAAGTACCCACAGTTATTCATAGACTAGTGATAAGCCGCAGACTTATCATATTTTATGCACTAGATTTAGTATTATATTTATCTAAATAAAGTTATATTTATGTTATTTATGCTTATTATGTGTTAAAGTATAATATTTGTACAGATTTATGTTTTTATGAGTTTTCTGTGCAAGGAATGATTTTCTAGGCAAAAGTTCAGTTGAAGCCGGACTCCATGCCGGGTAGTTTCTGCACGGCATAAGCACAGAACAAAAAAGAGGCCTTGCCGGACCTAATGCCGGGTAGATTCCATCCGGCATAAGTGAAGAGTCGCCACGGTTGACCAAGCGATAGCAGTTATTGACCGTTGGTGAAAAGGATGTTGCCGGGTGTGATGCCGGGTATATCTTACCCGGCATATGCATTGTTTCGCGTGGAATTGACGGTTTCGACCGTTAACAGTTGGGCGCATTTATCACGTGTGCCGGCTATTGGTGATCTGGCACGACGCCCGGCAAGAGACATTTTGATGCCTATAAATAGGCCGAGGAAGGCTACAATTGGCACATTCCAACATTATATTCCACTCCATTCCACGCTTCATTTCCGCCTCATTCCAAGTGTTGGTGTCCAAGGCATTTCTACGAATCCATCCACAAGAAGAAGAGAAGATTCCTTTTCGGGTTGAGGCTATGTTCAATCTCCTTCTCCCTTATGTATTTTCTTCCTTATTTGAGTGGATGGTGAAGTAGAGATCCTTGTTAGGCTTTGGCTAGGGATGAATTCCTTCTATGTAGACAATATGATTATTTCAATACAAATTCAAGCGTTCATTAAGATTCTGGTTCTTAGTGCAAGTGAATTAGTTGATCACTCGTTCTCTTTATGCAAATTCTACTTGAGGGGGAATTTCCCAAGAGTAGGATAGGTTAGACAAATCTTAGTGGTCTTTGATGTTTTCATCTATAATTTAGGGTTAGCATTAAAGATTGCGAGTTAATCCATCTTCCCCCATCTCCTTGTTCATTTCGTGGCATGACATATGCTCGATTTGTTAATGGGTTTTGAGTTTCTTGTTCGAAGCAAGAGAATGGTTTTCACCATATGAACGTGCCGAATGCACTGCCGGGTGCTTTCTGTCCGGCACATTCAAGACTTTGAATATGCCGTGCATCTGATGTCCGGCAGGACATCCAGCGCAATCATGTTGGTTGGTTAAGTTCGTGTCTTGAAGTTGCATTGCGTGATCATGTTGTTACTTAGGGTGGTTTAGTCCTAAACCTCGCATTTAGATAGGTTTTAGTTAAATTATGGTGTCATTTACTTTCCCCCCTTATTATTATAGAATAGGCTTTTGCCCAGATTAGGACTAATTTTCTATAAGTCCCTTGGGTTCGATACTCTTGGTCGTAATTTGCTCATGCTATATTCCGACCGGGTTTTATTTGCTACCCGTAGTAGAGTTGTAGGATTAGTTTAGTATTTTATTCCTTTTGTATATAGTCATCCTAACAAATTCTCTGTTAGCAAATTGGCGCCGTTGTCGGGGACTTGGAATTAGTCCAAGTCCTTAAATTCGGTAAAACGCCCTATTCTTCATTTGTTTGATTCTTTGATTCTTTGATTCTTTAATTTATTTTCGCCCTTAGTTTTGCAGACTTGAATGTGCCGTGCGGAGTGTCGGGCGTCTGTCACCCGGCAAACTCGGAGGAAGTCTGATGCCGGATATGTCTTACCCGGCATTGTGTCCGGCATGTTCAAAGTTTTTCAAAATTTCTTACAGTATTGAGTTCTTGGCAATTTAAATTTATTCTTGCTTACTCCCATTCGTTATTTCTCTCTCCTAATAGTCCCAATACTATGATTCTTTAATTTAGTTTTCGAGTTTGAACTTGCCGTGTATTATGCCGGATTAACTATACCCGGCTTATCGAAGGAATTCCTATGCCGGACAGGGTTTATCCGGCATGTCACCCGGCATGTTCAAATTCTCTCAGTATTTTTTTATCATAAATAGTAGGGACAGTTAGGAATGATCCCCTACAATCCCTTATTTACTCTTACATTTATTTTTGATTATCCTTTACCTTTCAATGTCTTTTAATTAAGTTATGTTCGATTTTTTGTCACGCCGGGCAACATGCCGGTTGGTATAAACCCGACAATAGTGGAGGAAGTCCACTGCCGGGTAAGATTCACCCGGCACTCTACCCGGCATAAAGGAGGAAGTTCAATGCCGGATACTTCATGCCCAGCACAAAGTCCGGCATATTCAATATGTTCTATTTTTCTTTTCGTTTCGCAACATTTATATATATATATATATTTATATATTTCATTGTTAAATTAATATTGTGTGTTGCTCTTCCTAAGTAAATAAGGTGAATGCATCTCCGATCGCATAATCTTCATGAAGATTCATCTGACCGCGATCAGGAGACAAAGAAGACATTTGTTCGTTCCTTAAGGCAACGACAAACCAACAAACGCACTCCCTACACAAATAATCAAATACCGCAGGCGAATGGCAAAAACTCTCTTCCTCAACAGGCGAATGTGGAAAATTGCACGACCACACGCCCAATGCTCCGAATTGCCAGATTTTATACCATATGAGGAAGCGGAACTTGCAGAGACATCGACCATTCGCATGGAGCATAAGTCGATACAGTTGCAAATGCAGCAACTTTTTGCTCAACCATGACCGCTTGGTCAACTCCCGTCTCCAACGCTACATTTATCAACGGGAGTATGCGAGATCGTTCATATCTCTATTGATATCTCTGATCACTCTGCCAAGTAGCCAAAGGCTAAGTGTAGGGCAGCCCCACGCGTCTAGTCTTCTTGCACCACAGGGGAGTCATTTTCTTCTTAATTACTTTTAATTTTATCTGTTACAATCTTTCTTTATTTATTTTCTTTTTCTTTCGAACACTGGGGACAATGTTCCTGCCAAGTGTAGGGCAGGGATCCCCCTTAAAAAAAATATATGTTTGTTTATAAATAATATGCATAAGTTGTGAGTTTTATCGATGTTTTACTAAACTTTTTGCATGTTTTTGATTAAGATGAGATTAGGAATGACTAAAAGCTTGTTCTCTCAAGAGGTAAACTTTCTAATGACTTGTAGATTCCTGTTTTTAATTTCTTGATTCTTTTTATTTAAACATGAGTACATGATCTTTCTCCTAATTCTTTCCTTATTATACTTCTGGGTGTTATTCTTTTCTTTCCAAATTGTGAAAAATCTTTTGGGTACATATCTTAAATAGGGTTTTTGTGAAAAAAAGAAAGAAGAAGAAAAAGAAAAAAAAAAGAAAAAAATCTTCTTCCAAAGGAAAAGCATTATATTCCTTGAGGTTGCAAAAATTGCCTCAGAATAAAAGCAAGAAACGAGAGTTTTTCCTTTTGTTTTTCTCCTAAATTCCCCGTTCTTCAATGCAAAAAAAATTCATGGTTGATTCAGAAACCCTTGCAAAATAGGGCTGAATATAAAAACCATCGATGAGTGTCTTGGCCACATTCAAAAACTCTTGAAAAATAGAGCTGAATGATGGAAACCGAAAAAAGGAGAGATTACAAATCCCTTATGCAAAATAGCCCAAAAGTTTTTGATCGATTTTGAAAGTCTGTATTTTATACCCATTAGTATGTTTTGATGGATAAGGATGATTAAGTGATACTTGTGAAATAGAGTCAGAGAGTTGAGAATATTTATGTTATTGTCATTCTAGAGTTTATCTGTTTTGTGCATAAGTAATTACTCCTTTCTAATCTTGTTTTGCTCGAGGACTAGCAAAAGGTAAGTGTAGGGCCTTGATAAGCCGCAGACTTATCATATTTTATGCACTAGATTTAGTATTATATTTATCTAAATAAAGTTATATTTATGTTATTTATGCTTATTATGTGTTAAAGTATAATATTTGTACAGATTTATGTTTTTATGAGTTTTCTGTGCAAGGAATGATTTTCTAGGCAAAAGTTCAGTTGAAGCCGGACTCCATGCCGGGTAGTTTCTGCACGGCATAAGCACAGAATAGAAAAGAGGCCTTGCCAAACCTAATGCCGGGTAGATTCCATCCGGCATAAGTGAAGAGTCGCCACGGTTGACCAAGCGATAGCAGTTATTGACCGTTGGTGAAAAGGATGCTGCCGGGTGTGATGCCGGGTATATCTTACCCGGCATATGCACTGTTTCGCGCGGAATTGACGGTTTCGACCGTTAACAGTTGGACGCATTTATCACGTGTGTCCGGCTATTGGTGATCCGGCACGACGCCCGGGAAGAGACATTTTGATGCCTATAAATAGGCCGAGGAAGGCTACAATTTGGCACATTCCAACATTATATTCCACTCCATTCCACGCTTCATTTCCGCCTCATTCCAAGTGTTGGTGTCCAAGGCATTTCTACGAATCCATCCACAAGAAGAAGATAAGATTTCCTTTTCGGGTTGAGGCTATGTTCAATCTCCTCTCTCCCTTATGTATTTTCTTCATTATTTGAGTGGATGGTGAAGTAGAGATCCTTGTTAGGCTTTGGCTAGGGATGAATTCCTTCTATGTAGACATATGATTATTTCAATACAATTCAAGCGTTCATTAAGATTCTGGTTCTTAGTGCAAGTGAATTAGTTGATCACTCGTTCTCTTATGCAAATTCTACTTGAGGGGGAATTTCCCAAGAGTAGGATAGGTTAGACAAATCTTAGTGGTCTTTGATGTTTTCATCTATAATTTAGGGTTAGCATTAAAGATTGCGAGTTAATCCATCTTCCCCCATCTCCTTGTTCATTTCGTGGCATGACATATGCTCGATTGTTATGGGTTTTGAGTTTCTGTTCGAAGCAAGAGAATGGTTTTCACCATATGAACGTGCCGGATGCACTGCCGGGTGCTTTCTGTCCGGCACATTCAAGACTTTGAATATGCCGTGCATCTGATGTCCGGCAGGACATCCGGCGCAATCATGTTGGTTGGTTAAGTTCGTGTCTTGAAGTTGCATTGCGTGATCATGTTGTTACTTAGGGTGGTTTAGTCCTAAACCTCGCATTTAGATAGGTTTTAGTTAAATTATGGTGTCATTTACTTTCCCCCCTTATTATTATAGAATAGGCTTTTGCCCGGATTAGGACTAATTTTCTATAAGTCCCTTGGGTTCGATACTCTTGGTCGTAATTTGCTCATGCTATATTCCGACCGGGTTTTATTTGCTACCCGTAGTAGAGTTGTAGGATTAGTTTAGTATTTTATTCCTTTTGTATATAGTCATCCTAACAAATTCTCTGGTAGCAACTAGATAGTCTAGTATTAAGCAATACGGGTACGGGTCGTACCCCTTTAGGGGGGTAGAGCCCTTTTGCTTTTGCATTGCTTCGGGGTAAGCATTGCATAGTATGTAGGTATTGTAGTAGGTTTGATAGCACATGTAGTGCGGAGTGTATGTGTATGTATGTGTAATGTGTAGTGTATGAATGTACTTGTACGATGCATGATGGATGTGTAATGTGTATTGTGAATGGTAATGGTGTATTGCGTATTGTGGAATGGTATGTATGGAAAATGTTGAATTATGTATGTGAATTGTGTATGATGCTTGAAGTGTGTATGTTTGCAATGTGGAATGGAGTAAACACCTCATAGGTGTAGTAAGACACATTAGTGCAATTGGTTTGCCTAATGAGTAGATTACCTAACCATTAACCTTGAGCAACTTTGAGGGCAAGTTTCTTAAGGGGGGTAGATTGAAATACCCCGTAATTAAAAAGAGTGATTAATTAGGCTAATAAGTAATTTAGAGGCTTAATTAAGTATAAATAATCATAAGGGAACAAATCCTAAAGAAAACGGATCCTTAAAACGGATTAAAATCACTAACGAACCTTAAAGCACGTTTTTCGAGGTAACCGGGAAACGTGTCTTAAGCGGGTCAAATAGACTCGTAAAATTTTGGTCAACTAAAATCATTAATAAATATTAGTGAAGCTTTAGAACCAATAAAATCAAGAAAACGAGAAATTAGTAAAAACTGTCAAAACGGGAAGTTGTGGGGGTAGAAGTATAAATAACACAAACTTATGTGTCCAATATTGTAAAAAGATTTTTTTTAAAACCCTTATGGGTCTGTGTGTGTCCGATCCCACACCCCTCTCTCACACTCTATTAATTCCCCCTTACTCACAAAACAACAAAAGTAATAAAACTACTACTTTATCTACTTTATTACCCCACTCTCTTACACTCTCTCTCCTCTCCATTCTATCTTCACTCATGTAATACCCCTCACCCAGCACCCTCTCTTTTCTTCCTCATCGGTCATCCATGGAGAAAAGAGAAGCCACACAAAAATACTAACTTCTCTCATCTTGTAACCCTCTTGAACCTTCTCCAAAAATTGTAAAAACTACACCATTGGAACCCTCTCATCAAGAGCTACATTTCATCCTTTCAAAATTCGAAAACCAACATTTTCGTTTTTATGGGTATGTCCCATTTGGAGCTTCAAGACTCCATTAGCACCACCTTCTTCTCCTTGTTCCATTGAGGTAAAAATCTTCTTGAAACTCCATCTTTTTCTAGCTCTTAAGGGCAAAACGAAATTTGAAGTTAAACCCTTGCTTGCTTCTTTATGCTAGCCGATTTTGGCCTTGTTGAAGGAGTTGGATATCTTTTTCTAGAACCACTCCAAGCTTCATTGCACTCTTGGAAGGTAATGAATTTTCTAAACCTAAAACCCACATTAAAAGCTTAAATAATGTTAGGGTTAATTTTAGTATTGAATGGTGTATTTATGAATGGGTTGTAATGTTAGATGTTGAGAAACTATAACCGGTAGAGGAGAAGGAAGGAACAAGAGGAAGAAGAGGAACTAGTAGAAGAGAACAAGGTAATTATACTCCCCTTTGTATAGCTTTGTAAATGAGTAGTAACAGATTTTTAGAAATGAAAATGTGTATTGTAAAATGGTAATGCATTAGTAGTGTAATGTGTAAGAGAATGTAAGTGTTTTAAACCCTTGGAAACAATTTTAAAAACTGTTACAAACTAGTTTGGGAATGAATGTTGAGTGCAGGAATTTTAGAGTGTTTTAGTGTTAGTAAATGTTATGGGAGCTTTGTATATTGACGTTGTTGAAAACAGTGAGATAATGAATGTGTGGATAAACAATGTGGTGAGAGTGTAAAAATGTAGGGGAGACCATGGCAAAATTTACCTAGGAATAGAACACTTAATGTATTAGGAACTAGGTGTTTAATAAGTGTGTAACAGATTTTAATAGAGAAGGTGGAGGGTAAGTTGAGAGAGAGATAATGCAATCTAAATACATTAGGAGTGCTAGAAATGTCAATAGAAGAGGGAGATATAGGAGAGGAGTGTAATTGTCAAAATCTGTAGCATAATGTAGTAAGGGAAGAAACTAGTGTAAGTGTTGAGTTGAAACTTGGAAAATTATGTGAGTGGATTAGTATAGAATTGTGTAAAGAGTTAAGGAGTGAACTAAGGTGTATTAAGAGGTTTAATTAGTGTTAAAACATGTGGGATTAAGTGTAGGAACAATGGGGAAGTAATGGGTAAAAGAAAGGACTGAAAACAGAAATAAAAATGCAAATACTGGGCCGGACCGAACTTGCGACCGGACTTGCAAGTTCGGTCGAGCCCAGATTTACAAAGACGGGAATGCTTCTGGAATGGACCGAACTTGCGACCGGACTTGCAAGTTCGGTCGGACCAGAAAATTCTCCCGTCTGTAACCTACTGGAATCGACCGGACTTGCAAGTTCGGTCGAGCCAGAAAATTCCCCGATGAAACTTTCTGGAATGGACCGAACTTGCGACCAGACTTGCAAGTTCGGTCGGCCAGAAAAATTTCCGTAATGTGAGCTTCTGGAATGGACCGAACTTGCGACCGGACTTGCAAGTTCGGTCAGGCCAGGAAATTCGGTAATGAGAGCTACTGGAATGGACCGGACTTGCGACCGACTGCAAGTTCGGTCCAGTAAAAAAAAAAATCATTTAAATTAAATAATTATATATATATATATATATATATATATATATATATATATATATATATAATAGTACATGTATGTAAGCATGCCAATATTAAGTAAGAAAATAAAACTTAAGGTAATGAAAAATAAGTAAGTAATGTGTAGGTGTAAGAAGTATAAGGACATAGTAAGTATGAGTTAAATTAATGATAGTTAGATTATTCATTCAATTGTGTATATAATAGGACTTGAATTGTGACACCGGGAGACGTTCGGAAATACGTACAACGGTGAACGGTATGGATTCCTCATGCCCCGTATGCTACTTGGTTACTCTGATTTGTGTGTTGTGTGCTAATTGATCACCAAATAAGATAAATGCACGAATCGGAGTTATCATGTTTACTTGAATATGTATGTTGTATATTGTCTTTAAATTTAGTTTGTATAATTCATGAAAGTATGCTGTATGGAGTAGCTGGAATGTTTTTGAATGCTTGTATGAATGTTGCAATGTACTGTGACCGATTGTGAATGTGTTTGGGCTTCTAACTTATTCCTAGCAAGCTAACCAAACTAACTTAAATTGGTAATTAAATTGGAATGAGTAGAAGTCCGATATAGTTTCGGCCACGCGTGAGGATGCGGAGTCACGAGAGGTTGGCTCCAATTCCTGACTCTTAAACTGGTCCGCGGCCCAAATCCCTTAAGTGGGTAGCATCCCGGATTGGTGAGTCAAGTAAATCCCGGAGGTGGGACGGCGTAGTCCCCAGGGCCGGAGGTCCCGACGACTTAACTTGAGTATGAGTAAGTAAGTAAGAATGAGTAAGTAAAGTAAATGAAAGTAAGTAAGTGTAAGTAAGAAAAAGTAAGTAATGAGTAAAAGAGTAAAAGCATTCCGATTAACCCGGATGCATAATTTGGCTAACCTTGTGAAGGTAAGTAAGATGCGTGTTATTGTATTGTTGCCTTGGAATGTGTAATGTATTGAGCATGATTGTAGGATGTATGTAAAGCATGTATGTATGTAATTAATGAACAACATGTTTAGTGGACGTCAAATAGTCGGCGTGCCCTAGCTAGCACGCGGTATATGCGGAGTTTATACGCAGTGTTTGCTGAGCCCCTTGGGGCACCATTTTTACTACACGCAGGTACTCGCGAAGGATGAGGATGTGAAGACTTAGTTTTATTTCTTTATCTTCCTTTTGGATTGTAAACAATGAATTATGATTGGTGTACTAAGTAGTACATGGCTGTAGTTTTTGAATAGCCGGTGTACCATGGGGTACACCTTTTTGGGATACTGTGAAGGGATTTCAATTGGTATAGATGAGTAGTTGGTAGGTACTCTTTCTTTTGGAAAGATTGGAAAGGGATGTAAGTATACACTTTAAATACTCGGTGATCCAGGAATGTAAGATTGTTATCGTTTGTATTCGGTAAGTAGTATAGTAGCTCGGTATATTATGTTCATCAGACCGTGACTGTAAGTAAGGTAAGCCTAGCTAGCCGTGTGGGCGGTTAGAGGCGTTGTATCACCCGCCGTAGTAGGTAGTATTTCCGCTGCAAGTAACTCTGAATTATGGGATGATTGGACGGTACGCATAGGATTAGCGGTTGGGGTGTTACAGCTACATATTAGCATCCTGTATGACAACATTACTCTACGGTACCCCGTACCATCACTAATCCCTCCCGGTTCGTTCCCCGTTATTTACTAACAACGTTTGTCGGGTTTTCGGTTTAACTCGGGATTAGGAAAAAACGTCATATTTCATGCGTGGCTACGTCGAGTATATTAATATACTTAACTTTAAACGTTTATTATCGCATGTAATTTAATACACATTTGTATATTATATAGTTTATCACTATATTGCATGTATAATCTTAATCATATATTATACATCTCACCTTACTATTTATTTCTTAAGGTTAGTTTTAACAAGTGTAATGTTGTATAATTCATATTTGAAAATACTTTGAAATTATAACTCCTTCTTATTTCATGAACAACATAACATTAGAATTTCCTTATCCAATGTTTATAATTCATTTCTTCTAACTCTATATCATTTTAATTATGATATTATATGGTTGTTTGAACCATATTGTATTTTTCACTCAATAACATATATTTATTTGTATATGTATTATGGGACCATTTTTATATGGTAAATCTTTATAATATATTCATTCTCTTTTAATGAATATTTCTTATATTATAAACGTTATAACCTTTATAACATTGAAAACCATATTATAAATTTTTATTCTAAAATTCCCATTATTTCTGAACAACACCCTTGTTCTCTTACATATTTACAAAATCCACCACATAATTTATATAATGTTATATTATAGTTATATAACATATATTATGACATTTATGTCATTA
The DNA here is from genome assembly GCA_023374045.1 of Limonium bicolor. Lineage (NCBI taxonomy): Eukaryota > Viridiplantae > Streptophyta > Magnoliopsida > Caryophyllales > Plumbaginaceae > Limonium > Limonium bicolor. The sequence continues at coordinate 286,032,688 of CM041779.1, forward strand.
AAACAATTATAACCTATAGTTATAAGTTGTTACAAAATACCAAATATACCATACTCTTCTCGGTTTTTATTTAATTCCACTATACTTTCAGATTTTACAAATCAACCCCAAATTATATTCCATTGTCACACTTATAATATATACCTTATATTATAATCCTTAAACCTTAATATAATTATAACCTATGGTTATAAAATCCCAAAATAACCGAACAGACCCTAGGTCTGTTCTAAATTAATTTTCCAACCCACCAACTTTCCATATTCACCAAATAACCCATTTTATAACATATAGTTTCTAATGTCATTAAAACTATGTATTATACATATATCTTTATAAAACCTCATATAATTCCAAAAATTACCAAATTATACCATAAGGTTATAAACATCATTCCTAACCTTATACTCTTCATATTTACGGTTTTTACCACAAATGTTACCTATATGTAACAATGATATAAATATCATATATTATACTTATATAATCCATATTAACTCCAAATTTAACCAAATAAATTCCTAAAAATTCCTAATAACCCATAGGTGTATAAAATACCATTTTATACCCCAAAACTTTCGGTAATCTCCTATATACCCATATGTTATGTAATTTTTACAATTTAATACATAACTTAGTATAAATTGATAATTAACTTAATAAATCATCAAATCTGGTCAAAGTCTTTTGCTTGGTCAATGTTTGACTTCCAAACATCATTTTGACCCCACTTTCTCGGTAATTACATAAATTACCCCAAACTTTCCAATATTTATAATTTCACCCCAAAACTTTATAAAATCTTATAATTTTTATTTAAACACATTTTAAATCCCAATTTTCGGCTATATTCACCTACAGCCCTCTAATTTTTGTTTATTTATGGCTTTGACCCCATACTTAATAATAAGTACATAAATTAAATTAAGTAAGCTTTTAAACTTAAATAAAATGGCCTAATGACATGGCCTTATTACAACTTTGCTTTATAACATAAAATTACACATAAATAACTTAAAATATACTATAAGCTCTCGACCTTACCTTACATTAATTATTTTTCCACATAATGTCATAATTTGACCATTATGTTAATTAAACCCCCTTAAATGACTAACTTAATTTATCTAAGCCATTTTTTCCATACTTAGGTTAAAATCACCCATTTAATTAACTCCACTCTCGACACATATTTAATATGAGCTGAAAAATCATAATAACATAAGTTTAAGGTGTTTATACCTTGATTTAGGTACTTAAAGCCCTAATATCCACTCGGTAGCTTGGAGGAAAAATCACCACAGCACTTAAACATGTTTAATACACCAAAATAAGATATGGTTACACTCCAAGCATGAGCTAACCATAAGGAACAATTAAATGTAAGATTTAAGGCAAAAATCACCTTAAAAAGGGAAGGTAGTCTCAAAGATGTTTTGGCCTGAATCAAGAACACCACATGGTGTTAAATTCACCATAAAAACATGGGGAATAGCTAGACAACAGCAAGGTGCTATGGTAATAGATTTTACCTTGGAAAAATGCCTTAAAGAATGATTTTTCTCTTGATTTTCAGCCACTCTTGCTCCAAGTGGTTAACACACTGAACCAACATGAAAATATGAAGATTATTAGTGTATAAACTCATAGAAAACAGAAGAAGAAAACCGGATGAAGAGTGAAAGTCCTTAAGGTATGTTTTTACCTTATAATGGAAATTTTGACCACCTTGGTCCCATGGGTCGCTTCAGCCGAGAATGGATCTTGTTCAAGGGTTAAAATACTGAGAATAAGCCATGGAAAGTGATAGATTATAAGCTCCACGTGTAGGTGATGAAGAGATGAAGAAAAAGAGCTAAAATATGCCTTAAACCATTACCTTAGGTGGAAAAGAGTTTGATTTGCCTTGAATGCTCAATAACACAGCTTGAGAGCTTTAGGAACTGCTAAGGGCTCGTCTGGAATGGGACAAGAGGAAAGAGAAAGAAAGAATTTGTGTTTTAAGGTAAGAAAAGTAATAAATGGAATAGTAAATGGTGATTCACCAAATTAGCTAGATATTTTGATTAAAGGTGAATGTGCTGTCCTCCATCCCTTAAGCTGCCGCCTCATTTAGGATATGGATGAGTCAAGTCTTGACCATTGACTTGACTTAGTCAATATTGCTTAAAAATGCACTATTTGGGTTACTATTCACCAATGAATGCCATATTTTTGATTTTTTTTAAATCTTGGATTTATACCTTCTAATGTGGTACATTATAGTACATTAGTATAACAAGGTCTAATCCAATGCCTAACACCACTCAAAACCCACTCAGAAAGTCAATTTTCTCTAAAACGTGCTTTAAGGACTTTTAAAGCACAATTTGTGTTAGAACATGTTTTTGAGCTTGGTTTCCTTTGAGAATAGTTTTATAGTGTCCATTACTTAATTATAATACCTAGGAATCCACTTTGGATCCTAATTGAGGTCATACAATCTCCATGGTTTCTTAAAGCACATTTTTGGCTTTACCAATCTTAAGGCATGTTTTTGCCTTGTTGAGATCTTAGATTATTCCCCAATGGTATTAAGATGATTATTAACCTTCTTATATCATTAATATATCATTTAATTAAGTTTTTAAGGTTAGGGGTATTTCATTGAAGATGGAGATTTGACTTGGGTATAGGTAGTGCATATGTCTAGGAATGAATTGGTAAGGTGAAATGAAGTTAGGACAAGATGCAAAGTGCAAAGGAAAGTGTAGAAATGCACAAGTGTGCAAGTTGTAAAAATGAGAATGGAAATTTGTAGAAAATGGGCAAGAAGTTGAGTATGGATTGGACCAAGGATTTAAGGAGTTTTAAGTAGTGTTTAAGTGTGTTTAAACATGTATGAAACATGTGGAAAGATTATGGAATGATTAGAGGTGGATTAAGGGTTGATTTGGGGTTGAAAAATCACCTAAGTAGCAGTTTTTAGTAGGGTCCAGGACCTAGGATATGTACCAAGTCCCGGACCGCATCAAAAAAAGGCCCGAGAGTGAATGCAGGAATTGGTCCGGGACCAGGTAGAAAAAGTGGGCGAAAGTCATGTTTAGTATTGGTCCGGGACTTAGGGTCCGGACCAAGTCCCGGACCACCCCCAGAATTCACCCGCGAGTACTTTTTAGGCTTTAAAACATGGGGGATTGATTGGTATTGGTTTTAGATGATGTTCAGGAGTTGTTTGGTGACATTTAAAGTTCCTAAGAAGTGTAAACAAAGGTTGGAAGTGATGGAAAGTTGTGAGTTTAAGAGCACTAAGTTAAACCGAGATAACGGGATAACGGGGTAAGTATGGGAGTAGCATTTATGTACGTACCGTAACGCCTTAATATTAATAGAACCATTTGACTTGTAATTAGTGGTTCAAGAGTAAGACACGAGGAACAAGTGGGAACCAAGGAACGTGAGAACACCCGGTAAAGTTAACCCCGGTGAAAGGTATGATTGTCTCATGCCCCGTATGCTAACCGAGTTACTCTGATTTGTGTGTTGTATGCCGGCTAATCAAGATTAAAGCATGAAAATGGTTTATTGCCTTTCATTGTATGTCTTGATGTATGTTGTATGAGCTAACCCTTCTTGATTGATTGTGTGGCTTAACTTAGTGCGTAGACCGACTCATAGATGAGTCTTGTGGTTAGTGGCTCGTAGTAAGAGTCCTGTTGTGAATTAACGGAAACGTAGAAACACTAAACTAGCGAACCACGAAACGATAACTCCAACCAATGAACTCTCTAGAATGTGAGATAGTGTACGGGACTAGTAACCTCCCGATAAAGGTAAGAGAACCAAAACGAACAATCCACAAAACAATAAGTAGTGGGAGTATATGAAAATAACCTCTATGAGAGGGATTGATGATGGTACAAGACATGAATCATGAGGTAGTAAAAGAATGATGAGGGATCTCCAAACCCCTTAGAAAATTAGTCGACCCACAATGAGAGGACCCGACTAATGTATGTCCTGAAAGTGAGAGTATTCGATACGTTGGGGAAACCCTTAAATCTGAGAATACTAGGCGGCGGTAATTCCCTAAGGTAGTGGAGGTTATCGAGAGAGATACTTCTAGGCTAATCCACAAGATTGTAAGATACTCTGTGAGAGGAGTGTTGGGAATTTGAGTAGTTCGGTAAAAACAGACATTTGAGTATTTGTGGAGCTAAGTGTATAGCCCCTTTGTATTTGTAGGCCCGGTGGCCAGTCTTGTGTATGACTCCGCCCGGAGGCCAAAAGTATTGAGTATTGAGTAATGCGTATGTATGAGTAAAGTACTGAGTAAGAAGGAAGTATGAGTAAAGTAATGAGTATTGAGTAAGAAGGTAGTATGAGTATGTAATGAGTACCGAGTATTGAGTAAGTATGAGTAAGGTGTAGAGTATGGAGTACTGAGTATGTGAGAGTAAGTATGGAGTATCGAGTGATGAGTAAGTACTAGTAAGGTAACGAGTATCGAGTAAGCACGAGTAAGTAATGAGTAAGGTAATGAGTGTAGTGTGAGTAAGCAACAAGTAAGTAGGACTAAGTTGGTGTAAGACTTAAGAACCCGTATGGGAAGGAAGAGTGCATCCGATTAAACCGGATGAATGAATAACTAACATGAACGGTTGACTGACAAATTGTCTTCCTTAGTAGGTATTGAATCTTGTAGATGTAGGTAATTATTATTACTTGTGTAAGATGATGCAGTATCAGCATGTATGTATGAAATAAACGAACTCCATGTTTATTCGACCCAAGTAGTCGGCGTACCCCGGTTAGCACGCGGGGTATGCGAATTTCATATGCAGCAATTTTGCTGAGCCCCTAGGGGCATCGTTTTTACTTACAGGTACTTCGAAGCTGACCACTGTTCGAGAGTGTAGGACGGAGCTGCTATGTAAGCATGGGTAGTTGAGTAATAGGAATTGTATTTGTATTGTAATGCGAATTTGGAAGTCCAAACTGTATCGGTAATTTAAGGATTGTAGTAGACTCGGTATAGTATTGTATTGGAGTTGTATTTGAATTATGGGTTGAGTATGCAATGGGAAGTAATGTATTGTGTAGAGTACTCGGTATGTTCAAATTCATCAGACCGATAGTATGTAGTAGTGTAGCTCGCCTTGTTCGTCACGTGGGTGACTAACGGCATTGTACACCCGCCGCTGTGTATGTAATATCCGTTGCGAAGGTAAGTATTTGTACAGTAATGACGTTATTAGCAGTATGGGTGTTACAAAAAGTGGTATCAGAGCAAAGTATCGCTCTGATGGATGAAATACCGAGTTTAGGAAAATACCGAGTTAGGAATTAGAGACTTTGGGCTAAGGGTTGAGTGTTAGCGTGTGAGGTACGCTAGATAGGAACTTCCGTACGAACCGGAAACCTACAACAACCATACCCGCCCTCCGCAATCCACGGTATTAAGGTGGGAGAAGAACGCCACAGAGAAGGAAATACCTCTCATACTCGGGTAAAACCCGATCTAGCAGTTGTAAAAACAAACCTTAGTAGAAAAGAACTTGTCATACGGTAGAGTCCAAGAACTAGAAGTCCCAAAGACGGTTCCCGTTGGATGACAATGACCGCACTTAATGGCGGAGGATTGAAGATCCTAAATAAAGGATAATGGAATTTATGGCACCATGGGGCGACGTGCTTCGCAGTCGCAAGAACCATGCCTAGCCGGCGAGAAGGGAAGCACAACCGCGCAGTGGAGCGAAAAAGACAGAGTAACAAGCCCGAGACAAGAGGGTCTACGGACTGTAATGTTTGATAATACCAATAACGGTATACAAACCGACTAAGGAATTAGTTGAGGTTGAATTAATACCAAACCTACACGCCAAGAGGCCGTAATAACAGAACGACATAGTTCAAGAACACTGAGAAACGACTCAGGAGATTGATCACCAAGATCAAAAGATCAAAGGAAGATCTTATAAGACCACCAAATATGGACAGAAACGATACCGTAACCGGTATATGTTAGCCAAAAAAAACCTACCCGCGCACTTACAACAACTACAAGACAGTTGGAAGACCTTTATCGACCAACAAACACTTACCAAGTTACCACCATGACGAATGGAGCAATTATAGGATCACCAATCCTAAGAAATTGAAACGATGAAACCTTGGGAAGGCCTAACGGCCCGACCATGGTAGTAAGAATATACCAGTCTGTGAGAAGCTGGACTGGGTCAAGACCTCAGACATGGCGACGCCATGAAGAACTTCTTTTAACACCGAACTGTTATTTCAAAACTCAAATTTTCTTTCAAAACCACAAACCCTCCTTTTAAACCTTGGATTTTTCTTTTAAAACCGAACCGACGGAATTACGGTGAGTATATAGAATGATACAACAGGAGTTGACAATAGAATACTTAACCTTGGCGTGTGACGAGCACTACGAGTGTACCCAAATACGGGATGTGGGACAACCGCACTCCAAAGGAGCTTGCGGGCCCGACAAATAGTCAGGTAAGTGGTAACGTACCAACAAGGTACCCCACGTATGTATACATGTAGTGTACGAAACGGGAAGTAGTCAACTTTTTACGGACCATAAGTAAATTCAAACTAGAACATTTGGATACCTCAAACGAGCAAAGGAAACTCAGATAAGCTTAGAAGCTAAGGAGTCAGGAACTCACTCCAGGAAGATGAGTAAGAGTTAAAGTGCGAGAAGCACTAACAACTGAATAAAGACATTGGATATGTCTTGAATATATTGAAGTAAAGTATGATGACTGGAAGGAATACCCAGTCTAAACACTGTAAGGCAAATGCCTAACATTAACACATCAGTGTTCAATGAAGGGGATGGAATTCCCAGGACAACTACCACAAACACACAGGGTGATTATATAAGGTACCGAAAATACCATTCATCACCGAAGAGAATATCAAAACCTGTTATAACATAAGGAGAACACCGATGGTCTACCCTAAGAACGGGAGACCTAATAACCCTCAACGGATAACTCAGATCCGGAACCGCAAGGCAGGATAACAAACTGTACATACTCATAAATATCAGCCAGATGCTACTGTATAATCAATAATATCTAGGAGCAATCCATAAAGGGTATCAAGTCAACACAGTTGAACGAATTGTCGTGATAAGAACACCACAATTGGAACGAACATCCGGTTAGATCACCGAAGGGATCCCACTTGGTAGGGGATACCCCAAATTAATAAATGGTATCGATCAATACCAAGATACAAAAAGGGTCTCTAACAAATGGAAGCGTGATGCGACGATCTTATCATGGAGCCTAGTATCACCTCCAAACCCAGCGATGGCTTACGGAGAAATAACCACTTGGGAACAGCCTATGATGAGCAGAGCTCTTTGCGAAATGGCTAGTAGGCCATGAAACTATTACTATACATAACCCAACGGTTGTAAAACCCATTGTGAACCATATGGAAAGTGGTCAAGGATGACACCGATAAAAGGTTAATAACCAACGAACAAGGATACCCCCCATAAATGTGAGACCGCGAGAGCGGTGAACACTTAGATCCTAAGAAGGGGATACCATCAGCAAATATCTGATAATACACCTCTTCCAGAACTACCAATGTAGTGAAGCTTGAGCATACAATTATTGCCAAGCGATGTCGAATAAGCTTTAAATAGCAACTGTTGACAACCAAGGAGTAACCGGTTCAGAACGAACACGATATATGGGAACGTAAAGTATAAGTAAATAACGCTCAAGGAGCTCAGAAGTAAAAACATCGAACCATGGTATAAATGGTGGAAATGCATGAGCTGAAGCTAGCAACAGCAGATGCCATGTAAATTAACACGGTAGAATCAGCAGGAACATGGTGTGCAGCAGACGACCAATGTATGTGAATAATCACCCAATGCTAGGGAGTTGTTAAATACAATATGGCAGACAGACCGGGCAACAAGCCAGGAGTTTGCACCAAATGACGAAGCACCACACGAAGAAGTAATATCCATTCTTATTGCGATTACATGAGAGATTTACTGCCAAGGGTTTACGCCTCTGCACTCTGTAGGACTGAGTGTTTTGGTATTGCACTTGTGCAGTTAATGATCTAGTGGGATAGCTAGGAATACGGAAGATGTAAATCATGGTAAATTCTTCCTTTCACCAATGAACATGGCATAAGCCAGTTAAGCAAAAGCTTCGAAACAAACCGTGCGGCCTAAGGCCAAAGAAGCACGAAGGGTGTGAAACACCAATAATCACAAGATGTGAATTCCATTGGAATAAAAATGAAAGGAGACTTAAGAAAGTCCCAAGGACCGACGCATAGAAAATGCAAGGTCATACAAGTAAAGAACACTAGTACCAAACAAAATAGTGAGCAGAATTCAGAAGCCACTGACAATAGAGGAAGCACTACAACTAAGTAGTGGCTCAACCTCAACCGATAATAAGTCGGAGGAACCAAGTGAATGATCGCTACAAAACACAACAATATGAATATAGATTGCCAGAGAGCTGGTTATAAATTTAAAACTCATTGAGTTCGCGCACGGTAAAAGAATACCTCGCTTGATGGGATAAACCTTATTTCCACAAAAAGAGGGATAAAAAGGTGATGTGTAGCATGTTAAGGTTAACGAGAAGGGCGAATACCCAAGTTATCAGGGTCACGCAGCAGAAGTGTAACACCCCTACCGCTAATACTGTCATTACTGTCCAATCTCCTTATACATTCGTACTCACGCAGCGGATACATTCATACTCAACGGCGGGTGTACAATGCGTTAGCCACCCAGTGACTAACAAGGCTACTAATACATACAGCATCGGTCTGATGGACCGGAATATCCGAGTACTACTCAAATACAATACATACTCCCATCACTTACTGAGTACTACAATACTCCATTCATACAATACTCCATTCAATACAAACTCCATACTTCAGTACAAGATAATACACTACACATACCGAGTTTACTGAGTTCCAAATACAAATACGATACCTCTTCAATTCCACGCATACTCATTAAGAGTCTATCCACTACCCGTTCCTCACAACTACATACTTGCAACTTACGTAATAGTGTACCCCTTGGTACACTTCTACAGGCAAGGCTACAAGCCTTATACCATTTACTACAATCTAACTTCATTCCTAGTAATCTAGGCATGTCCACCGGTCTCTTCTGTGACTAGGTCTGCTTCGGGTACCTGCACACTAAAAACGTTCCCCCTAGGGGGTCAGCTTACGCTGAATATGATAACCGCATACCCCGCGTACTAGCGAGGGTACGCCGACCATTTGGTCGAATACATGCAATTCATTTTGCAATACATGCATACATACATACATACTTACATGCTTTCATTCACGATACTGCAATACTACACAAGGTATACATACATACGCACAGTACAATACATGCTTGGAAGACAATACAAGTCAACCAATGCTTACTTACCATCTTCCAGAATACACATACACAATACATACTCATACGCAATACGGAGATACAATTCTCCAATACATACAAAGGTCCAGTTAGCTTCATTACACACCCGGGTTAATCGGGTGTTCAATACTTTTTGCTCCAGGTCAATGACTTACAATAGTCAAGACCAATACACATGCAATACTTACTTCTTACATACTTTACTTCCAGTTAAGTCGGTACGACCTCCGGCAGGGATTACTACATCCCACCACCGGGCTTTAGGGTGGCCCACTAATCCAGGATGCTACCCATTCAAGGGATTTGGTCCATGGAAGAGATTATAGCCAGGATTCGGATCCAACCTCTTGTGTTTCCTTATCCTCACGCGTGGCCGAAACTATATCGGACTTCTACTCATTCCAATTTACTCATTACTCAAGTTAGGAGTTGGGTTGTTAGGAATTAGTAGAAGTCAGTACTTCACTTCCATACATACATACAATACACAAGTACACAATACTTACACATACTTCTCATTTCCATTCATTCATTTCATGAATTATACAAACTAATTGTCAAGAAGATACAACAAGAACAAAATAGTTCAAACACAGTTAAGTGCAATATAAGTCCGATTCGTGCATTTATCTTATTGGTGATCACATAAGCACACAAATCGGGGTAACCAAGTTAGGATACAGGGCATGAAGAAATCATACCGTTCACCGTCGTATACGTACTACCGGGTTCCTTCGAGGATCAACTTTTTGATTCCTATACATACATGATAGTATGATCAATGATCCATTATTGATCTAACTTACTCCTTCTTTGATACTCTCAATGTATACTTACTACTTTATTACTTTCTTACTTGGTTATGAAACCATTTTTCCTTATTACTTCTTAAACTTGTTTCCTTACTCACGCCTTTACTTTCTTACCATCATTACCTTCATTATTGGTGCATTATTACGTATATATGCTTACATGTGTATAGGCATATATATATACATACATATGATTACTATAGTCATATAATAAAACTTTTTTTTTTTGTAAGTTATGGGTCGTCCGACCCACCGTCCGACCCAAGCCCTGGGTCGGACCATTCCCAGTAGATTCGTCCTCTGAAGCTTTCCCGTCCGACCCATACTCCTCTGGGTCGGACCATTCCAGAAAGTTCAATCCTGTTGCCCAAGTGGCGTCCGACCCACGTCCGACTCATCCTCTGGGTCGGACGGAGTCAGGAACTTCGACAACAGTTTTTTTTTTTGCCTGTCCGACCCATGTCCGACTCACGGCCCTGGGTCGGACCATTCCAGAAAGTTTTATTCTCGTTGCTTAAGCCTTGTCCGACCCACTGTCCGATCCAGGCTCTGGGTCGGACGGTAGCAGAACACTGCTACAGGCTTTGTTTTTCAATTCCTTTCTTACCCATTCCTTCCCCAATTTTCCTACATACATCCTAACATGTTTTAGCACTAATTAGGCTTTCTAAAATACCTTAATTCATCCTCCAAGTCCATTACTAAATTCGTCAAACAACTTACACAATTTTCTTACTGCTTCTACAAACACATGTAACAGTTTTTTGTTACACCTATGCTACGGATTTTAAAACTCAATTCTCACATCCAATACTTCTACTACCAATACCATTACTAGCATCCCAAATACATTTCCAAGCAATTACAACATCTAGGCCCAAGTCCAACATTCATTTTACTAAACCTTGTACTCTCATTCTTGCTAATTCCTCCAATGAAATCCAATACCTCTTGCTACAATTTTTACATGCTTCATCCTCATTCTCCAATTACCAATCCATGGTCATTGAACATCTCTACTAGCCCCAATACATACCTTGGTTCTCCCATTCACCAAGTCATTCCTTAATGCTCAATTCCTACCAAAATTTCGCCATAGTCTACCTACAATTCTAACTTCTCCACAAACATACTCCTTCATCCAATTCATTCCTACTCTAGCCACACCCATACAAGGGTCCTACCAGCAATCAATACAACATACATTCACCCATACTTCTTCAAATACCAATACTAATACTCATACACAATCATTTGGCTCCAAGGCCTACTATCCACATACTAATTCTCAAATACTCAATCCTCCTCACAAATACCCAACTTCCAATACTACAATACCAATACAAGATTTTGGGTTCTTTAGTTAGTTGCCCATTCCCATAGTCTAATGCATTAAATTAGCATTAGTAAAGAGCTCTTACCTTGAGCTTATAATTCCTTCATTCCCTTTTCATTTCTCTTCTTCCTTTCTTCCTTGCCCAAATCGGCCACATTGGGAATGGAGTTGCCAAACTCCATTCCCATCACCCAAAGCATACAAAACAAGTATAATTAATATACTAACCCTTAGATTTATACTAACTCATTGAGATGTTTTAAACAAATTTCTAGGGTTTACCTTTTGAAGCTTTTAGGAGGGGTTTTAGCCCTTGGTTCAAGAAGGTGAATCCTCCACCATTGCAAGGTTGATATTGTGCTCAAAATAGAGAGAGAAAATGGGGTGTTACAATGGGGCAAAAATCGGTTGTGAAGGGAGATGGTGAAAACATGAGTTTTTCATGTAGATTTTTACCTTGTTGGAAAGAGGAGACTCCAAGCTACACATTGATGCTATTTTCTTCTTCACCAATGGGGTATACCCACGAAAATGAACTTCCTCATTTTTGGATTTTGAAAAGAGAGAAGTGTAGAGGAGATGAGGAGTTCAAATATGCAATTTATTTTACATTTGGAGCTCAAATGGAGCTAGAGCATGAGGAGAAAGAAGAGAAGCCATGTGAGGCTTGTGGAGCTTCAAGAAATTGCAGCAGCCAGAGGGAGGAGGGTGCTCACGGTGGGAAAGGAGAATGGAGGAAAGAGAAAAGAGAAAGGTGAGGTGAGAGAGTGTGAGGGTTTGCTTTTTACTTTATTGCTTTTTACTTTTTGGTCTCTTATTTAATTAGCTAGTGTGTGTGTGTGTGTGTGAGAGGGCCTTTTGACTGATTAAAATCGGCCCACACTATATCACTAGCTGGAGCGTTTTTTCGTCTTTTACAGAAAACGCTCGTTATTTTACCAGGTTTTGATACTATTCACCAACCGGGCCCGTTTTCTAGAATTTCTCGTTTCTTTATTTTTACTGACTATTAAGCTTCCATAAATGCTTAATAATTGTTATTTAATGATTTATAATTTTTACGGGTTCGTTTGACCACTTAAAAGCACGTTTTCGGGTTTTCTTGAAAGACGTGCGCTAAAGCTCTATTAGCGTTTTTATGCATTCTTTGGATCCGTTTTCTTCGGGAGTTGTTCCCATATATTATTTAGGTCTTATTAAACCTTTAGAATCCATATAATACACTAACCGAGGTCTCATACCTCCTATGGTTATTTAACGCTTATTTAGCGTTTTCCGCTTTCTAAGCGTTTCTTTATTTCTTGTGGATTTATTTTCCTTACCAAAATTACTTAGGCACTATTAGGCCCTTAAATACTATATTAGAATAATTTAATCACCATATTTAAGTTTGGGGTATTTCAATCTACCCCCCTTAAGAACTTTGTCCTCAAAGTTGCTCGAGGTCATGGGATTACTATACTTACTCATCCATACTTATCTAATGCCAAAGCCATACATTCTTCATCCTTACCAATCCCAAATCCGTTGCTCAAGGTTCCTACATACTATACCATACCATACTAATGCACAATAATTACTTCAATCCGCATTACTACCAACCATCCGGTTCCTCATTACCAATTTATACATACATACAATGCAAAGATATTCCCAAAGCAATGCATTGCACATACAATCCCGCAGGCACTCAGGTCATCTAGACACAGGACTCCTTTATGTCATGCTGCCCTTGGAATAATACAATATGATACACTACTACCTTCTCAGGTATCCGCTTCTAGCCAATCCTTCATCTCCAGGCCAAGAAAACTTCTTTCACAACTACTACTTAGGATTCTTCCAACGCATACAACTCCAAATTCAAATTTGTATTTATTACTTCTATCCTATGTGTGATTCTTGTGACCACTTGGGGGGAGCTTCAAGAATTATTCGACCCTGATGTGATCAGCATCAGTGTCGAACTATCTTTCCACCCCAATTTGTGTTCGGTTTCCCTTGATCTGATCAGGATCAAGTTCGACCTCCCACATCAGTTTTAAACAACAGATAATTCAATCATTTTCATTTTCTACCTTTTTACTCTTCCTAGTCATAATTACAATTTCATACAACTCCAAGGGATGGAATCCAGTCCATCAACCATTCTCAATCTACTTCCCAAATACTTTCCTCGGAATTCGATGCTAAAGTGCTCATTTCATTAACCTTCTCCACTTTCTTCCATTACCCTCTATTATCTCTACTATTCAGACTAGGGAATACCGTACTCATGAAATTCAGCTGTCCTCAATTTACTTCCAATAACGTACTTACGAATACACCACTCGTGGGTTACATTCCTCTACTACTCATAGTCAATTCGTACTACTTCTTTAAGAATACAATACTTGTGGAGCTCCTTCCACTACTCATTCTCAATTGTCTCAAGACAATCACCTAGGGAACTCAATTTCCTCTAGGTTATACATCAGTTTTATACCGACTCATGCATCGTAATGCCATGTCTAACTTCAGATAGGCACACACTACAGGGATTATCATTTCCCAAAGAGTTGCTCTACTCCTCTTTACTACTACTTTCGCACTGGGTTACAAGGTGGGTGTATTCATCCTATGGTATTCGCATCTCTCGTGCCTAGTTACCACAGTTACAATATGAATGAATACGTATGTTTATTTAATATAAGTACCACTCCTTAAATCAATTCCATTTGTGCTATGCACATTATAGTTTCTGTGTTTTATTCATGAAACTTACATTAAGCGGTTTTCGCTCTACCCCCCTTAAAAGGGATTACGCCCACGTAATCTACCATATGTTACTATTAAACATTGGTTTACTCGATTCGGGCAATCTGAAGCATTTAGCTTCACTACTATATACTATACAATATGCTCTGGTCAAAGGGGTCTTAACCATACCAATGGTTTAGTCTTTGCACCGAGGATTCCTATATGAGTTTATTTAACTCATAATTAATTCAGTTCTAGCCTATTAGGCTTCAAGGCATTAATAGCCATTCTTTCGTACTTACTAGGTGTATTACATTTCTTAGTTAGGGCCCACTAGCTTCTGCTGCGCGACCCAGATAACTTGGGTTACTCACCCTTCATGTTATCCTTAATGTGCTATACATCATCTTTTTATCCCTCTATTGTGGAAATAAGGTTTACTAACAATGTGGTATTCTTTTACCGCTGTTTGAACTCAATGACCAGCTCTCTGGTAATCTATTACACGTACTATTCGTACTCCCACGATTATTCACTAAGTTCCTCCGACTTGTTGTCGGGCGAGGTTAAGTCACTACCAAGTTGTAGTGCTCCCTCTGTTGTCACTAGCTTCTGAATTATACCAGTTCTTCTGGTTCAGTACAAGTGTTCTTTGCTTGTATGACCTTGCATTCTCAATGCGTCGGTCCAAGTGACTTTCTTACATCTCCTTTCACCTTTTTATTCCAATGAAATTCACATCTTGTGATTGATAGTGTGTTTTACACTCTTCGTGCGATCTGTTGCTAAGAATGCTTGACTGGCTTATGCCATGTTTGTGGTGAAAAGAAAGATTTACTACTGTTTACATTCTCCATATCCGCAGCCATCCCATTAGATCATTAGCTGTACAAGTGCAATACCAAAACACTCAGTCATACAGAGTGTAGAGGCGTGAACGCTTGACAGTAAGTCACTTATGTGATAGGAGGAATATTTCTGACTGTCTTCCATACTTATTCTTCATGTCATTGTCTACTACTTCCTCATAGCGGTCGCTTGTTGCGCACCGTATTCTTACTCTTTGTTCCATTTCCTTATGGTGTAAATACACTAGGAGGTCCTAGTTCCTACGTATGACGGTTGCCGTAGCGTACCACAACGTTATTATCTTCCCCATGTGGAGATATTTTATTTCAGTTTAGGTTTCATGTGTAGGTTAGCCTACCTCACATTACTTCCTCATTCATGTTATAGTTTTCCAAATAACTTGGTTGACCAGGGATGAGGTAATTCATCGGGTTAGAAGCTCTCTCGAGCGTTGGTCATTCATGGTATGCAGTGTGCATTCCCGTTGATTGTTTTGACAATTATTGTCTTTCAGTGCTGAGCATTGGTTATAGATTCTAGCTGTGTAGTTCTACTTGTATGTACATCGTCGGGACATCCCGAGAAACTTCGAGGGTTTTCTAGTCCCGTTCTCCAATTGGAGAGTACTCTGTCATTGGTAAATGAAGGTTCTTGTTGAGGGGTTTGTCGCCACTCATACGTCTCATAGCAAGGTTACTATGTTAGTACCTGCTTATGTACTGCATATGAAGTATACTTACTCCTTTAAGTCGTAATGGTTTGGAAATCTCATTTCCTTATTCCATCACCTCCTGGCAATATCTATATGCGTAGGCTTTACTGTTATACTAGGGGGAAACCTTTCTAAGGGTTCACATCTTCACCACCTTGGTGGTCTTCGGTTAACGAGGGGTACCTTCCCTTGGGTTCTCGTAGTGTCCAAGTGTGGACTAGGCCGATGTTGGCATTATCACGATTCTTATGCCTCTGTGTTACCATTGCTACAGAAGGCATGAAGGTAATTTAAAACTTGTCAACTATATACTAGACTGATATTCTAGTGACAGTGACACTGAGTTGGCCGTTACTCCAAGCCACTCGGGTGTTGCGTTTGAATTGATGGTCCAGTTGTTGATTTCTTGTCGTATGAGACAATATCTCTTTCAAGTCTTGTTATCTATGGTGTGGGTTCTACAACCGTTAAGGTTTACATAACATAGTTGGTTGATGGCTTTTAAGCCTTATCGTTGCAAGCTATGCTCTTTGCAAGCTGCTTATACATGTTTCCACTCCCTGTATACCCCATAGGTTGGATGTATTACTGGGCTCCATGGTAAGTCGTGACATCACACTTCCGTTCATAGGAGGCCCATTCTGGCATTCTGATGTTACTCAGTGCCCTTTTGTAATTTAGGGTATTTCCTATTAAGTGAAATCCTTTCGGTGTTCTAACCGAGTGTTCGTCCAGTTCCTGTATTCTTATCTTGACGCTTTGTTTGACTGTTGTTAATCCAGTCACCCTTCAAGGATTGCCCCTGGGTGTTGTTAAGTTATGCCGTTACATCCGGCTAATGTATATGATATGCTGTGTCTACTATACCGCCTCGTGGTATTGTAGTTTGAGTTATCCCTCTTAGGGTTGCAACGTCTCCCATTCTTGGATAGCCTGTTTATACCTTCCTCTAGTGTTTAAGACTAGGTTTAATATCCTCTTCAATGATGGATTATGTTCCTTGGTAGTTTTGTAGTTGTTCTTGGGAACTCCGTCCCGTTTGTTGATCGTTGTTGTGTTAATGTTAGGCTTTCGCCTTACTGTGGTCAGGCTGGGTATACTTTCCAGCTGCCATATGATCATTTGAAGTCCTTGAGACATATCTAATGTCTATACCTACTAGTCTGCGCTCTTCGCGCTTCCTAGTCCTCATTCCTTATCCTCAGATGGATTCTCTAAGTTCTTCCATACTTATTCCTTAGCTGAGTTCCTTCCCCTTGATCGTCTGAAGTGTCAGCTGTTCTGGTTTGAACTTACTCATGGTCCGTAGAACGGAGTTGACTACTTCCCGTGTTTCGTACACTACATGTATACATACGTGGGGTACCATGTTGATACGTTACCACTTACCCAACTATATGTCAGGCCCGCAAGCTCCTTCGGAGTGCGGTTGTCCCACATCCTGTAATTGGGTACACTCGTAGTGCTCGTCACACGCCTAGGTGAAGTATTCTATTGTCAACTCCTCTTGTATCATTCTATGATGCTCACCGTAATTATGTTGGTTCGGTTTTTAAAATCCAAGGTTTAACAGAAAAGTTGTGGTTTTTAAAAGAAGAATTTTGGGTTTTAAAACAATGGTTCGGTGTTAAAAGAAGTTCTACATGGCATAGCCATGTTTGTGGTCTTGACCAAGTCCAGCTTCCCGCTGACTGGCATGTTCTTAATACAACGGTTAGGCCGTCAGGCCTTTCCAAGATTTGATTCCTCCAGTTTAGGACGTTTAATCCTGTAGTTGCTTCATTGCTGTCACGGTACATTACTATGTACCTGTGGTGTGTTAGAGTTCCTCTACATATTCCTGTTCTTACTGCACTTGCGGTGGCAAGTGCGTGGTACTGGTGGTTTTTGGATAACCGATACCGGTCACGGTATGGTTTCCACTGGTACTTGATAGTCTTGTTGACTCCCCCTTTGATCTTATTGATCATCTACTTAGGTTAATTAATCTTCTAAGTAACTTCTCAGTAAGTTTGACATGGCTGTCATTGATCAGGGTACTTCTCCAATCCTTGGAGATCCCTAATTATTTGTTCTGTGTTATCCCTTGCTGTTCGTTCCCACACATTTTATGGTTACTGAGCTTTCAGCTTGTTTAGGCACTACTTCTGTAGTCCTGTCGGATTATATCTTTTGAATGTTCTTGTAGCTGTTTGAGCTATGTTGGTCAGGTATTGTAACCTTAATGGCGTTATAGTTTTGGAGTGAACCGCTCCTGACTATGTCCTTAATCAGCTGGTATACCTTTGGTGGTATTATCCAGCTATTACTGTTCCATAGACTTGTGTCTTGGGCTCCAATACTGCTCTTTCCCATTTCGTTGCACAGTTAGTGCTTCTTTTCCTGTTACTGGTTGATTAGCCAGGCTCCGCGACTGCTAAGCATGTCGCCCCATGTTGTTGTAAGTCGTAGCCGCCTCATGGTTGGAGCGCTCATCCTACCGCTATTAAGTGCGGGTATCGTTGTTCAACTGGGATCCATCTCCGGGTCTTTCATTTCTTGGTATCTACTATTTGTTAGTTCTTGTCCACCGTGTGATTGCTTCACAACTGCCAGATCGGGTTTTTCCCGAGTATGAGAGGCTTTTCCTATCTCTGGCGTCCTTTCCCAACTTATACAGTGGGGCATGTGGAGGGCGGGTCTGGTATTATAGGTTTCCGGTACTCACCAGTAGTTCCTAACTAGCATATCTCTAATGCTAACACTCGGCCCTTAGCCCTAAGCTTCTAATTCCTAACTTGGTATTCCTAAACTCGGTATTTCCAGTCATCAGAGCGATACTTCGCTCTGATACCACTTTTTGTAACACCCCTACCGCTGATACCGTCATTACCGTCCAATCTCCTTATACATTCGTACTCACGCAGCGGATACATTCATACTCAACGGCAGGTGGTACAATGTCGTTAGCCACCCACGTGACTAACAAGGCTACTAATACATACGACATCGGTCTGATGGACCGGAATATCCGAGTACTACTCAAATACAATACATACTCCCATCACTTACTGAGTACTACAATACTCCATTCAATACAATACTCCATTCAATACAGTACTCCATTCAATACAAAACTCCATACTTCAGTACAAGATAATACACTACACATACCGAGTTTACTGAGTTCCAAATACAAATACGATACCTCTTCAATTCCACGCATACTCATTAAGAGTCTATCCACTACCCGTTCCTCACAACTACATACTTGCAACTTATGTAATAGTGTACCCCTTGGTACACTTCTACAGGCAAGGCTACAAGCCTTATACCATTTACTACAATCTAACTTCATTCCTAGTAATCTAGGCATGTCCACCGGTCTCTTCTGTGACTAGGTCTGCTTCGGGTACCTGCACACTAAAAACGTTCCCCCTAGGGGGTCAGCTTACGCTGAATATGATAACCGCATACCCCGCGTACTAGCGAGGGTACGCCGACCATTTGGTCGAATACATGCAGTTCATTTTGCAATACATGCATACATACATACATACTTAGATGCTTTCATTCACGATACTGCAATACTACACAAGGTATACATACATTCGCACAGTACAATACATGCTTGGAAGACAATACAAGTCAACCAATGCTTACTTACCATCTTCCAGAATACACATACACAATACATACTCATTACATACTCAATACGCAATACGGAGATACAATTCTCCAATACATACAAAGGTCCAGTTAGCTTCATTACACACCCGGGTTAATCGGGTGTTCAATACTTTTTGCTCCAGGTCAATGACTTACAATAGTCAAGACCAATACACATGCAATACTTACTTCTTACATACTTTACTTCCAGTTAAGTCGGTACGACCTCCGGGCAGGGATTACTACATCCCACCACCGGGCTTTAAGGTGGCCGACTAATCCAGGATGCTACCCATTCAAGGGATTTGGTCCATGGAAGAGATTATAGCCAGGATTCGGATCAAACCTCTTATGTTTCCTTATCCTCACGCGTGGCCGAAACTATATCGGACTTCTACTCATTCCAATTTACTCATTACTCAAGTTAGGAGTTGGGTTGTTAGGAATTAGTAGAAGTCAGTACTTCACTTCCATACATACATACAATACACAAGTACACAATACTTACACATACTTCTCATTTCCATTCATTCATTTCATGAATTATACAAACTAATTGTCCAAGAAGATACAACAAGAACAAAATAGTTCAAACATAGTTAAGTGCAATATAAGTCCGATTCGTGCATTTATCTTATTGTTGATCACATAAGCACACAAATCGGGGTAACCAAGTTAGGATACAGGGCATGAAGAAATCATACCGTTCACCGTCGTATACGTACTACCGGGTTCCTTCGAGGATCAACTTTTTGATTCCTATACATACATGAAGTAGTATGATCAATGATCCATTATTGATCTAACTTACTCCTTCTTTGATACTCTCAATGTATACTTACTACTTTATTACTTTCTTACTTGGTTATGAAACCATTTTTCCTTATTACTTCTTAAACTTGTTTCCTTACTCACGCCTTTACTTTCTTACCATCATTACCTTCATTATTGGTGCATTATTACGTATATATGCTTACATGTGTATAGGCATTATATATACATACATATGATTACTATAGTCATATAATAAAACATTTTTTTTGTAAGTTATGGGTCGTCCGACCCACCGTCTGACCCAAGCCCTGGGTCGGACCATTCCAGTAGATTTTCGTCCTCTGAAATTCTTCCCGTCCGACCCAGCACTATTCTGTCCGACCCATACTCCTCTGGGTCGGACCATTCCAGAAAGTTCAATCCTGTTGCCCAAGTGGCGTCTGACCCACGTCCGACTCATCCTCTAGGTCGGACGGAGTCAGGAACTTCGACAACAGTTTTTTTTTGCCTGTCCGACCCATGTCCGACTCACGGCCCTGGGTCGGACCATTCCAGAAAGTTTTATTCTCGTTGCTTAAGCCTTGTCCGACCCACTGTCCGATCCAGGCTCTGGGTCGGACGGTAGCAGAACACTGCTACAGGCTTTGTTTTTCAATTCCTTTCTTACCCATTCCTTCCCCAATTTTCCTACATACATCCTAACATGTTTTAGCACTAATTATGCTTTCTAAAATACCTTAATTCATCCTCCAAGTCCATTACTATATTCGTCAAACAACTTACACAATTTTCTTACTGCTTCTACAACACATGTAACAGTTTTTGTTACACCTATGCTACGGATTTTAAAACTCAATTCTCCCATCCAATACTTCTACTACCAATACCATTACTAGCATCCCAAATACATTTCCAAGCAATTACAACATCTAGGCCCAAGTCCAACATTCATTTTACTAAACGTTGTACTCTCATTCTTGCTAATTCCTCCAATGAAATCCAATACCTCTTGCTACAGATTTTTACATGCTTCATCCTCATTCTCCAATTACCAATCCATGGTCATTGAACATCTCTACTAGCCCCAATACATACCTTGGTTCTCCCATTCACCAAGTCATTCCTTAATGCTCAATTCCTACCAAAATTTCGTCATAGTCTACCTACAATTCTAACTTCTCCACAAACATACTCCTTCATCCAATTCATTCCTACTCTAGCCACACCCATACAAGGGTCCTACCAGCAATCAATACAACATACATTCACCCATACTTCTTCAAATACCAATACTAATACTCATACACAATCATTTGGCTCCAAGGCCTACTATCCACATACTAATTCTCAAATACTCAATCCTCCTCACAAATACCCAACTTCCAATACTACAATACCAACACAAGATTTTAGGTTCTTTAGTTAGTTGCCCATTCCCATAGTCTAATGCATTAAATTAGCATTAGTAAAGAGCTCTTACCTTGAGCTTATAATTCCTTCATTCCCTTTTCATTTCTCTTCTTCCTTTCTTCCTTGCCCAAATCGGCCACATTGGGAATGGAGTTGCCAAACTCCATTCCCATCACCCAAAGCATACAAAACAAGTATTTAATATACTAACCCTTAGATTTATACTAACTCATTGAGATGTTTTAAACAAATTTCTAGGGTTTACCTTTTGAAGCTTTTAGGAGGGGTTTTAGCCCTTGGTTTAAGAAGGTGAATCCTCCACCATTGCAAGGTTGATATTGTGCTTAAAATAGAGAGAGAAAATGGGGTGTTACAATGGGGCAAACATCGGTTGTGAAGGGAGATGGTGAAAACATGAGTTTTTCATGTAGATTTTTACCTTGTTGGAAAGAGGAGACTCCAAGCTACACATTGATGCTATTTTCTTCACCAATGGGGTATACCCACGAAAATGAACTTCCTCATTTTTGGATTTTGAAAAGAGAGAAGTGTAGAGGAGGATGAGAGGAGTTCAAATATGTAATTTATTTTACATTTGGAGCTCAAATGGAGCTAGAGCATGAGGAGAAAGAAGAGAAGCCATGGGAGGCTTGTGGAGCTTCAAGAAATCGCAGCAGCCAGAGGGAGGAGGGTGCTCACGGTGGGAAAGGAGAATGGAGGAAAGAGAAAAGAGAAAGAGGTGAGAGAGTGTGAGGGTTTGCTTTTTACTTTATTGCTTTTTACTTTTTGGTCTCTTATTTAATTAGCTAGTGTGTGTGTGTGTGAGAGGGCTTTTTGACTGATTAAAATCGGCCCACACAGTATCACTAGCTGGAGCGTTTTTTGTCTTTTACAGAAAACGCTCGTTATTTTACCCGATTTTGATACTATTCACCAACTAGGCCCGTTTTCCGGAATTTATCGTTTCTTTATTTTTACAGACTATTAAGCTTCCATAAATGCTTAATAATTGTTATTTAATGATTTATAATTTTTACGGGTTCGTTTGACCACTTAAAAGCATGTTTTCGGGTTTTCTCGAAAGACGTGCGCTCAAGCTCTATTAGCGTTTTAATGCATTCTTTGGATCCGTTTTCTTCGGGAGTTGTTCCCATATATTATTTAGGTCTTATTAAACCTTTAGAATCCATATAATACGCTAACCGAGGTCTCATACCTCCTATGGTTATTTAACGTTTATTTAGCGTTTTCCGCTTTCTAAGCGTTTCTTTGTTTCTTGTGGATTTATTTTCCTTACCAAAATTACTTAGGCACTATTAGGCCCTTAAATACTATATTAGAATAATTTAATCACCATATTTAAGTTTGGGGTATTTCAAGAAGCTAGTGGGCCCAGAATTCTAAATGAAATACACTTAGTGAAGCAATGACTAGCTATCAACACCTTGAAGCCTCTAAGGCTAGAACTGAACCCGACTAAGAGTTAAATAAACTCTGATGAAAATTCTTGATGCAGGGACCAACCGGTAACACGGTTAAGACCCTTTGATCAAGGAACATTGTATAATATACCGCATGGAAGCTAAACCACTCCATGACGGCTGAATGCCTTCGACCAATGTTCAACATTGACACATGGTAGATTACGTGGGCGTAATCCCTTTTAAGGGGGGTAAAGCGAAAACCATGAAATGTATGTTTTACGTGATAAGGGTGTAAACTGCAATGCGCATAGCGCAAAAGAATTTATTTTGACGGTTGATACTTATGTTACATAAACATTTGTATTCACTCATCGTGTAATTGTGGTTATTTGAGAAGTAAGAATAGGAAAAGGAGTAGAGAAACTCCAGGGGAATGAGAACCCCGATTGGTAATAGCATGAGGAATGAGTACGTATGGGAGACTTGAGGAGTATAAATCAGTGTGGAACCGATGTATGTAATGAGTATAAATCGGTATGAAACTGATGTATTTTATGAGTATAAATCGGAGTATAGTAAATTAATGGGATATTATACCCATGAATTTCTTAAGTATAGTAGTTGGAGATGATGTAGTAATAATTGATGAGGTGATTAGCAAGTAAGTAAGTGAATTTTATAAATTGGAAAATGTATGTGTGTGATTTTGACTAGCAAGATTAAAAAGATAGAAAACAAAACAATGTTTGACAATTTGTCTGTTTGAATGGAGGTGGGAGGTGGAACTTGATTTGCTAGCGATCAAGGGAAACTGAACAGCAAATTGGGGTGGAAAGATAGTTCAACACCAATGCTGGTCACATTGGGGTTGAAGGACTCTTGAAGCTCCCCATAAGTGGTCACAGTAATAACACAAGTAATAGGTAGAATCATCATAAGTGGAACTTGGGAGATGTATGCAAGTTATCAAAATGAATTCCCAAAACTAATTTAGTACAATGTTTCTTTAAACTTGAGAATGAGGATCGGTTTTGAAACCGCTCCCACGGGCGCTAGTGGATCTTCCATGACTAGGCATAGGTATCCGGTTGAAACCATGGAGGTGAAGCTAGTTTTGAGTCAGTGGAAGTGTTGATTAGTTTTGAAACCACTACACCGTTCATGCGGTGGTCCTAAGTGGCCGGTTGGGTGCGGTGACAGTGTGTGTTTTGTATTTTTCCAAGGGCACTGGGGCAGCGTAGTCCCGAAGTAAGTATGAGTAAGTAAGTATGAGTAAGTGCCTGAGGATCTCTATATATGCAAATAAATTGATCTGAACCAAAGGACCGTGGCCAGAAAGCGTAAGTGCCATTAGTCATGACGGCCGTGAACCAGAAAGCGTAAGTGTTCAAACGTGACCGGTACCTGAGGGATCGCTTGACATGTGATAAGTGCAAAACATATAGACTTTTAGGGTTTAAATACCTTATGAATTGCAATATCTAAAGCACATGTTTCCCACTTATTATGCGTTTTTCCTAAGATTTATGTTTTGATATGAACTAATGCATTTTATATGTTCAATGTAGGAAAAATCCATGTAATTAAGTAGATTTACTCATGAGGATTCCAACGCAACAAACGGGGATCAAATCGGAGCTAAAACGAATATTCTAGAGGCAAATGAATTTTTGTCCGGACCAGTGTCCGGATCAACTGGTCCGGACCAGTGTCCGGATCACCTGGTCCGGACCAACATGCCAGCGCGCCAGATAAGAGGGAAATCGACATGGTCCGGACCACACTGGTTCGGACGGTGGTCCGGACATGTCTGTTTTGACAGCGTACAGAGCATGTCGATGGGTGTGAATTGGTAAAATAATATATTTACCAATTCACACCGATTCCCCCTTCAATTCTACCCCATTTTCACTATAAATAAACCTATAACCCCCCATTAAATGATATCTCATTCCACCCCAAACTTATGCCAATTTTCTTCCACAAAAATCACCATTTTCTCTCCATATAAATCCTCACTTCATCTCATCCCATAAAAACATTCCATTTTCCATACCGTTGTTCTGTCCAACCTCTGTCCAAATATTAGCAGTTATAAAAGGAGCTGAATTAATTATCTTTCCCAGATGATTTCTTTTACTTCTTATTCTGTCTTTTTAATTATGTTGGGCTAAGAGGATCTACTCCGGGTGAAGGTGTAATTATAGTTTGTATAATTATGTAATCTATATTTTTACCGGTTTAATTAAATAAAGTTTGTTATGATTAAAGTTTATCTCTCGCCTTTTTAATAAATCTCATGAATTTATTAAAATGCTTTACAAAGTCTATTTTGATCAGAGCATTGATAAATAGACATGTTAATTAATCGATAAATCTGTGGAAAACTTATTTTGATTAAATAAGTTAGTAATTTCAGATGCAAAATATAATTCCTCGCACTTAATCTGTTTACATGTGTTTTGCTCAAATCTAGAAGCAGATTGAGCATTTTCTGGTAAACGAATCTTTCAAGTCTAGGATTTAGTCTTTAAAGATAATAACAGGAATTTTGCCAAACTATTATAATTAACCGGTAGAGTTAGCATAATTAATCAGATTATATAAACCTAAACCCGGAGTCCCGTTTAATATTATCTTCCACTCAGTTAATTTAATCTTTTGTTTTACTTTACATAAACGAGTTAATTATCCCCCCTTTTTGTGACAAGCTTAGGTACTATTTTATTTCGTTATAAGTCCCACGGTTTGACCCCGGCCGCTTCTGTTCTCTATACTACTGCGACCGGGTTTCGTTTGCAGCCCGAAGGATATTTGAGTTATTAATTTCTTTCTTAATTGTTTAAAATACACCAGTTCCAACCACTCACAATATACAGTCTGCAAATATATGTCATATGCCTGAACTAACTATTCATTTTGTAGTAAAGTTACGTGTATATTTTCCTTAGGATTAAGGAACTGCCTTCGATTACCTACCAATGAAGTAACTCTTTGTTTACCACACATAGTACCGTTAGTATTTTGAAACTTAAGCCTCTATATAAACCCATGTCTCTACACTTCCTTTACAAGATAGTTGTCGTATATTTCTAAAACTGAGAAAGCAACCTAAACCGAGAGTTAGCTAGTAATCGAGGGAGAAGGGTGAAGTTGGTGAAAAGAGTACTCTGTCTGACGTACAAGTCTAGAGTGGAAGGAATAATTCTGTAGCTGGTAGAGTAAGGTAAGTCGTTGTGTTCACCAAAGTGTGTATCTTGGAGATTATTGTTATTGTGTGTTGTGTTTGATTGTTGGAATGGTTACAAACAACTTGGAAAGAGTTTATGGATTTTGAAAAGGGAGGATGGAAGGTCTTGGCCTAACTAGCACAAATATGCCCTTGGTTTTGGATTTGGAGCTTAGAGTTGCAATTGGCAAGCAAAGAAAGTTGGAGAAAATGAAGGCTGGAGCTTCCACGGTTTTGGAGCAGAGAGAAAGAAGAAAATTTTGGGGAAGAAGAAAGAAATGAGAGGAGAGAGGAGGGAGGAAAGCAAAAAGATGATTTTTGTTGTAAAGTAGTAAATAGTGAATTACTACCCTCCTTTCTCTTTTGTAAAATTCTAGCTGCTTTAGGTGATGAGTCACCTTATACAACCGTGCCCCCTCCCTTTCCCTTAGATATTTATGGGCTAGTTTTGACCATTGACCAATAAGGAAGGCTTTTAACTTATTTTGGGCACTATTTGGGTACTATTCATAATTAGTGCACAAATTTGTGAATTTTTTGGTTTCTCATTGATTTAGGCCTCCTAATGTGATACTAAGTAGTACACATGTTGTTATAACCCAAGGT
Organism: Limonium bicolor; assembly: GCA_023374045.1. Lineage (NCBI taxonomy): Eukaryota > Viridiplantae > Streptophyta > Magnoliopsida > Caryophyllales > Plumbaginaceae > Limonium > Limonium bicolor. The sequence continues at coordinate 286,059,678 of CM041779.1, forward strand.
TTTAATACAACTTATTACGTCACAATATTATTTTAAGTCGGTTCATTTTAAATTCAGGACATGGGTGTCCTCTGGATTAAAGCTGAGGGGCGAGGTGGACCTTTCCTTTTAATGAATTTTGGTAAGCATCAATTAACTCTTTTGTTAATTAATTGTCACGCTCCACACCACGATCAGATCGTTCTTTCATCTGACAGTTTCCTAGTTCTCTTTCTTCTCTCTCAGCGCCGCTTCTCTTCTCGTTCAGTCAAGGCGTCATTGTTGTCGATTCTGCTATCCAAGTTCTTCTGTGGATTACTCCGCCGTTGCGAATTGCTGGTCCCTTCGAGGTAGGGTTGTCAGATTTTTCTGTTGTGAATTCTTTGGTTCCGGTATCCTCCTCGTGCTGATTCCCCTCTGCAAACTGATTGTGGTACAGCTTTGGTTCTTGTTCTTTTAATTCTCTTCTACTGTTGGCGTCGTCCGCGAATCCGCTGCCTTGTTGTCAGAACTCAGGTGAGGATTGCTTTTCAGTTTCGGATTGCAGTTTCAGTTCAGGGTTAGGTTTGCATTTCTATTTCGGGGTTGCAATTGTGTTCTGATTCAGAGGTTTGGAACTGTTTTGAATTGCGTTGCCGGTCTGCGTTCGGATTACTACTGTTTCAGTCTCGCTGTCGAATTCAGGTGAGCGTTGTTCGGTCCTCAGTTTCTGTTTCAGATTTTGGGGTTGTGGGCAGTTTTCTGATTAAGGGTTGTACTTCTCTGCGTTGTTAAGGATATTCAGTGGCTGAATTAGATTACGTTTTGGTCTACGCTGCTGCGTTGCGTTGGTGATTGCGCTGTTCAGAATTGAGGATATCGTCTCGGTTATAAACTGAGGTAGGTGGCTTATGGATTCGGCTTGTGTGTTCAACCTTGGGGAGTTTCAATTCTGGTATTGAATGTGTTCTGTCTCTGCTCTGGGTTTGCGAATTCGTCTGTTTAAGTGTTGTTTAATAATGTACAAACCCCCAAGGTTGTTTTCTGCAAACTTATAATGTTTTGACATTGTTTTGATGCCTCTGTCTGTGTGAAAATCGCCTCTGTTTTCTGGGTTTTACGGTGCTTCCGAACTTCCGTCCGTACTTGGAAGCTCGGACATGCCTTGTTGCGTTCTAAATTTTCTGACGTTTTGACATGTCCGAACTTCCGTCCGAGCTTCGATGTTCGGACGGGGTGCGAGGACGAATCCAACTTACAAGTTTCGAATGGTGTCCGAACTTGTAAGTCCGGACAGAAGTTCGGACACACTCTTCTCATTCTCTGATTTTGCTTCGACATGTGTCCGAACATTGATGTCCGGACACATGTTTGGACTTTGCACGTACTGATTTCCGAAGAGCGTCCAACATCAGTCCGAGCTTTGATGTTCGGACACCTCTGTCTCTGCTTCTGTTTTAAGGTTCGACTTGTGTCCGAACATTGATGTCCGGACATAAGATCGGACATGCTACTGTTTTGACCTTAACTTGCTCGTTTGAGCTCCGTTTTGACTTCCATTTGCGGGGTTGGATTCCCCTTCTGATTTCCAAGCTACTTATGTGCTTTCTGGTGCCTTTGGTGCACATGTGCTTATCTGTTTTAAGCTTCTATTTTGGGACCTAGTTATCTCTGTGTCTGAACCTTTGGATGGCTGGTCTCGCTGTCTCGTTGCGGGCTATGTAGGATCCTTCTGTTTCACGGGTGATGTTCCCCGTTCTGTTCACAGGTGTTCCACCTGTTCTGTTTACGAGTGAGGTTTCCTCGTTCTGTTCACAAGCTGGTTGCTCGTTCTGTCTGTATGCTGTGATCAACTAGTGTCCCGCTCTGTTTTCTGATTCTGTCTACTTCTGACTCTGTTTAGTCCTTTGCTGTTTGGACTTCTGCTTTTGTTTTCTGACATGCTTATGGACTCCTTGCGACTCCTTCTGATTTGTTAATATTCTTAAAATGCTTTGAGCATGCTGGTTGATGAAGTTGGTCATCTACTGGGCATAGTTGTTTGCTCATTCCCTTACTCTATCTAACATTGCAGATTGATCAGCGAGGGTCACTTTGCTCAGCTCTGGAGTTTAGTTTGATTGTTATTTCGTTTCTTTGAGGCATTTGTATTTGACTTTGAGCCTTTGGGCCTCTTCTGTTAGCTTCCGCTTTTGTTAGTTCGTTTGGTGGGTTTTGTAATGACTTTTGGGATGTTACGACATCATTTTGATTATACTTTATTCAAGTATTCGTTTTGGGCCTTGTTTGATTATTTGTTTAAGTTTTTATTAGAGCCTTGCGTTATTATGTAATAATACGCGGCGTGTAATACCCCTAACTCCTAGGCCAGTGTTTGGGGGTGTTACACATGTTTATTAAGGTGTATACTTGGTCAACTAGCCACTCAAAACTCATTTCTAAGACAATTTTTGAAATTTGTGCTTTGAGAAGTCTTAAAGCACAATTTGCGTTTTATCTTGCTTTTGAGCTTGGTTTTCTTTGGTAATTGATTTAACATGTTCTTTTGCATGCTAATAAGGTCTAAGAATGCTCTTTGGGTCCTAATCAAGGTTACACCAAGTCTAGATCAAGTATTTGCTTAAATTATCTTTATGGTGTTTTCTTGTGTTTCCTATGGTTTAAATTGTTTACCAATGTTTCTTAGACATGTTTTAGCCTTATTACATCGATCATAAATTGATGTTTAATTACCATATTTAGGTTTGGGGTATTTCAATCTACCCCCTTAAATGAACTTTGTCCCCAAAGTTCTCATGCTCCTTATATCATAGAATACAAGGATAACCTCATACCATAGATCATATAAATCATGTTTATATATATAAACTTCAGACTCATATGGTCTGTCACATATGTATACAACACATATCACACAACATGTCTTAGCATGAATAGCACTCAAAATTCCCTTTGTTGCATCCTCCCCATGTCACCGGTCAGAAGACGAAGGCTCACAGGTCCTCGGCTTCATGAGCGAGTAATGCAAGATATCACCCGCAGGTACCGACTATTGGACGCTTACGCTCTCTAGTCCGCAGTCCTTTGAAATATCAAAAAAATCACATAACTTTTATCGTATTCTCCCATGTCACCGGTCCGAAGACAAAGGCACATTCGTCCTCGCCTTCATGAGCAATAAATACAAAACCACTCTGTTCTTCCTATGTCACGGTCCGAAGACAAAGGCACATGCGTCCTCGACTTCATGGGTGAGACTCAGTAAAAAGGAAATCCTTTTTACGAGGTTAGGTAAGGAATAATTCCTCTATTTGAAAATACAATCAACTCCAATTCCACTTTTATGCTAATGCATCTATTCTTAACGTGATTAATTGCGACCACTGTAGGGAGTTTCAGGAATCATCCGACCCGGAAGTGATCAGCATCAGTGTTGAACTATCCTTCCATCCCAATTTGTGTTTGGTTTCCCTTGATCCCTAGGAAATCAAGTTTCACCTCCCACGTCAATTTCAAACATCAAATAATTCACTCATTTCCAATTTTCTATCTTTTAGCCATTCTAGTCATAATCAATACATCTCCAAAATGTGGACTCAGTCCATCAATCATTCTCAGTTCACCTCTCAGTAATTACCTAGGGAATTTAGTTCCTAATAGGTTCTACATCGGTTTCATACCAATTCTTACCTCATACTCATACCAATTCTTATCTCATAATATTACCATATTCGGTCTCATATAAATATGAAATACCCCGTATTTAAAAATAGTGATTAATTAGGCTAATAAGTGTTTTAGGAGCTTAATTAAGTCTAAATAATCATGAGGGAACAAATCCCGAAGAAATCGGATCCCTAAAACGGATTAAAACACTAAAGGAACTAACCTTAACACGTTTTTCGAGATTAAACGAACCGGAAAACTGACTTTAAGGCAGGTCAAATGAGACACTCGTAACAATGTTGGTCAACTAATTAGTCATTAATAAATATTAGTGAAGGTCTATAGCCAATAAAATCAATAAAACGGGAAAATAGTAAAAACTGTCAAAAACGGGAAGTTGTGGGGTAAAAGCATAAATAACCCAAACTAGTGTGTCTACTATTGGAAATAAAAATGTACATGTGTGTGTGGGTGCTGTGTGGGCCGATTCCATGCCCTCTCTTACCCTCCCTCTTAACTCTCTTTTCATTTGCAAAAGACAAAACAATTAAAAAACAAAAAGTAACTCACATATCTCACATTCTCTCTCCTACTCTCTCATTTCCTCACAACCCTCTCGTACAGCACTCCCCCTCTCCTCTCTGATTTTTCTTCTTCTTCCTTGGAACCTCTAATGGCGATTTGAGAAGCCAAAATAGCCACCCACTTCTCTCCTCTTGTTAACTCATCAAACCTTCACCAAAAATCACAAAAAGTATACCATTGTCATCCTCTCATCAAGGAGAGTATTCCTCTCTTTCCAAAATTCGAAAACAAGCACTATCATCCCCATGGGTATTCTTGCTTTGGAGCTTCAAGACCACCATTAGAACCACCTCCATTTCCTTGTTACTTTGAGGTAAAAATATTCTTGAAATCTCATCTTTTTCTAGCCCTTGTGGGCAAAACGAAATTTGAAACTAAACCCTTGTTTGGTGCTTTATATTCTAGCCGATTTTGGCTTCTTTGGAGGAGTAGAAATCTTGTTCTTGAGCCATCCTAAGCTTCACTTACACCATTGCAAGGTAATATATTCTTAAACCCTAAAATGTGCCTTGAGCTTTAAAGAATGGCTAAGGGTTAGTTTTTGTATTGAAATGTGTATACCAATGGGTTGTAGTGTTAGAGAATTTTACCTACAAAACCGGTGGGAAGGAAAAGAAAGAAGGAAGGAAGAAAGAAGAAGAAAAGAAACTAGAAGAAGAACAAGGTAAATTATGCTCTCTTGTGTAGTCCTGTAAATACTTTTTTTTGTAACAGATTTTAGTAGGGTAAGATGTGTATTTGAAATTAGTGGTGAGTAGTGGTACAATGTGGAAGAAGAACAAAACTGTTTGAAGCTTAAAAGACATTTAAAAACTTGTCAAAACATAGTTGGGAATGGGATGTTGTGTGCAGGAATTTATTGAGTGTTTAATGTTTAGTATTGTGTTGGAGAGCTTGGTATATTGTTATGATTGAAAACATGTGAATTGGGTAGTGTTGGTGAGCTAAAACTTGTGGTGAGAATGTAAAAATAAAGGGGTGACTATGGCAAATTTTACCTAGAAACTAGAGAACTTAAGAACTAGAAACTAGGTGAAAACATACCTTTGCAACAGATTTTAGGTTGAGCTAGTTAGTGGGTAGGTTAGGAGAGATGGTTAATGAATTATAAGCTTTAGAAATGACATTAGAGGAGGGAGCTATAGGTGGAGAAAGTGAGAGTCAAAATCTGTAGCAAAATGCAACTTAGAAAAGAATAGTGCAAGTGCTGGAATGAGAACTTGGGAAATAATGTGTGTGATTTGAGATAGAAAAGAGTGATGAGTTAATGGATGAACTAAGGTGTATTAGGAAGTTTAATTAGTACTAAAACATGTTAGGATGTGTGTAGGAAGATTGGGGAAGAAATGGGTAAGAAAGGAAATGAAAAACAAAATCTGTAGGCATGTTCTGCTACCGACCGACCCAGAGGTTGGATCGGTCGGTGGGTCGGTCGGGGCATAAGTAACTAAACGGAAATCTTCTGGAACGGACCGACCCAGAGGCCGTGAGTCGGTCATGGGTCGGTCGCGATGAATTCCAGGGCCGGAAACTTTCTGGAAGGGACCGACCCAGGGGTGTATGGGTCGGTCGGAACAGTTTTGGGTCGGTCGGGCAAAGTATGAAGAACGGGAAACTTACTGGAATGGACCGACCCAGAGGTTGGGTCGGTCGGTGGGTCGGTTGGCCCAAACTTATAAAAAAAATGCTAGCACTTGCAACCATATGTATATACATATATATGCACACACATGTATATGTATATCGGTATATACCATGGCGGTTGAGAATAGCAAGAGAAAGTAAACCATATGTAAGTATAAGGATTGTAAAGGCATAGTAAGTATGAGTTAGGAAGCGTAAGAGTAATCGGGTTTAGTTAATGATAGTTAAATTAATCACTCGATTGTATGTATGTCATAGGACTTGATTTGTGAACACCGGAGGAAAAGACGGTTTCGAGTACAATGGTGAACGGTATGAACTTCTCATGCCCCGTATGCTACCTTGGTTACTCTGATTTGTGTGTTGTGTGCTAATTGATCACCAAATAAGATAATGCACGAATCGGAGTTATAATGCTTACTTGTGAATATGTAGTGTTGTACCTTGCTGGATGTTATCTTTAAATCATAGTTTGTATAATCCATGAAATGTATGGATGAATATGAGTGTGTGTATGTATGATATATTGTATTGTGACCGAATGTGATTGTGATTGGACTTCTAACTGATTCCTAACAAGCTAACCAATCTAACTTAATTTGGTAATTAAATTGGAATGAGTAGAAGTCCGATATAGTTTCAGCCACGCGTGAGGATGCAGAGTCACAAGAGGTTGGCTCCAATTCCTGACTCTTAAACTGGTCCACGGCCCAAACCCCTTAAATGGGTAGCATCCTAGATTGGTGAGTCAAGTAAATCCCGGTGGTGGGACGGTGTAGTCCCCGGGCCGGAGGTCATACCGACTTAACATGAGTAGAAGTAAGTAAGTAAGAATGAGTAAACAAGTATGGAAAAGTAAGTAAGTAAAGTAAGAGTAAGTAATGGGTAATGAGTAAAAGAGTAAAAAGCATTCCGATTAACCCGGATGCGTAATATGGCTAACCTTGTGAAGGTTATTGTGTGTGCTATCGTACTGCTGTCTTGGATTGTATATTGAATTGTATATGAATGTATGTGGTATGCAAAGCATGTATGTATGAAATTAATGAGCCGCACAGTCGACCTTAAATAGTTGGTGTACCCTAGTTAGCGCGCGGTATATGCGAAGTTTATGCGCAGCTTTTGCTGAGCCCCTGGGGGCGATGTTTTTACCATAATGCAGGTCCTCGAGACGGGTGAAGACTATGAAGAGATTTAGTTTGATTTCTTTTTGTGTAATGATGAATTGTGAATGGTGTACTAAGTTGTACACGGCTATAGGATTTGTTAGCCGGTGTACCATGGGGTACACCCTTTTTGGATAATGAAAGTATTGGGATTGGGTATAGATGAGTAGTTGATGAACTCATTATTTTTGTAGACTTGGAAAGGGGAATGTAATTAACTATGCTTTTGATACTCGGTAATCCAGTAATGTAAACATATGGTATTTTGTATTTAGTAAGCAATGTTTTAGTAGCTCGGTATGTTTAGGCATCAGACCGTCACTGTAAGTAGTATAAGCCTAGCTAGCCGTATGGGCGGTTAGCGGCGTTGTATCACCCGCCGTAGTTGTAGTATTTCCACTGCGAGTAGTCAGGATTATTGGGACGATTGGACGGTAAGTATAGGATTAGCGGTAGGGGTGTTACAAAAAGTGGTATCAGAGCGTAGTTACGCTCTGATGACCTAGAATTACCGAGCATAGGGATTACCGAGTTAGGATCTCAACCGTTTTAGAACGGATACTTAGAAACCTAACTAGGAACTACTGTTGTTAACAACGGATACCCTTGACGTCCTTATGGACGATACCTTGCTTAAATTCTAAGACCTATTGGTCATATGTTGCAAGCCTAATGTAAATGCTAAATGTCCAGATGTCAGGACGAGGCCGAGGCCGAGCTAGAGGCGAAGCCTCCGATGGACCTGGCGCGCAGACGATAGCTGAGATCGTCGCCGCCACGGTAGTGCAGATGCTACCGCAAGTAATCACTGCTATGCAGCATACCCAGCAAAACCAACAATTTTCAACCGGGACCAATCCCGCCCCCTCCACCCAGAGAAGTAAACTGGGTAAAAGCTATTGTAGATCTCCGACCTCCCTGCTTTAGAGGCGAGAGCGACCCTGCTAAGCTAGAAGCCTACATCTCCGAAATGGAGACTGCATTTGAGACCCTCGAATGTTCTGTTGGAGTTCGAGTGAGAATAGCCGCCTACTACCTTAAAGATGCTGCTATGGATTGGTGGAAGCTTGTAAAACATGAGTATGTCGATGACCCCACCTTCGATTGGGAGTCCTTCACTGCCATCCCCCGATCCAAATACTATCCGGAGCATGTAAAGACCAAGAAAAGGCTAGAGCTAGATGCCTTGAGAATGACAGACAAGATGTCGGTGGATGAGTATTACCGCACCTTCACTTCTATCCTCCGTCTTCTACCCCGCCTTGGGTACACCGGCCAGTGTTGGTCGATCGCTTCTATGGCGGTCTGAGCCATCGCCTTCGGTCGGCATGGGCTACACCAGTTTACCTCTCTCCAGAGTGTTATCACGCGCGGCGTTGAGATCACTTGCAAATGAGGATGAAGAAACGCGCTCAGCGCCAAGGCCAACACAAAAACACAAGTGCCGAGGCAACCAGGGTAAGAGCTGGAAAAAGAAGAAAAGGAAATTCTTTCAGCAACCCAAAAGAACTTCCCGAGTGAGAGCAGTGCCCAGGAGAAGGGCAAACCATTGAGCTTCTTCAACTTGGTTCTTCTGCACCGTGGCTGCGAAGCCACTGAGATCACACCCACCAAAGGGTAACCTCTATTCCTAAATCGTATTTGAATAAGTATCATAACTAGTATGCCCGCACAAATTGTTAACACTCTACCCTTAGGTTCTGGCTCCGGTTTTCACTAAAACTACTCCGACAGCCGCACATATGTGTGTAGGAGTTCAACCAAGACCATCCCGGCCTCGATTGCCAAGGGAGAGAAATCCGGTGCTACAAACTGTTCGAAGAGCCCGGACACCGAGCCAACTTTTGCCCCCGAAAATGCCAACCAATAGGAACTTCCAAAGCTTCAAGCAGATGGAAGGCAAGGAGGTTACATCTGGCAATGCACCAGCCCAGCAGGCGCCGCAGGGGTAGGGATCCCGAGGCCCTCAGAAGGGCGCACCCAGAGGCATCCTGCCTTGAACATCATTGACAGAGATGGGACCGGTTCTAAGTCCGGCCTAGGTAACTAACTGAACCTTTAATCCTTGAGAAGCATGACTAAGTATTGGAGTATCTGTTTGAATGAATGCATGAGTAAGTGAATAAAAGTATGTATTGAGCATGAAATGAAGTAGTTGAAACTAGTACTCACAGTAGATGAAATTTATAACCATAGGAAGCTTTAGTATTTGCTATCTGATACCTTCTAAACCAAATCAAGAAGAGACCGACATCACCAATCACTACTACACCTACGAACAGTGTCAGGTCATCCGACCAGGTATGATCTTATTAAAGGAATACCTGACACCTGAAGCACGAATTACGATCATCCGACGATGCAACGAGCTTGGAACGGGTCCAGGAGGATTTAATACACCCGAATTCCCCGGTGGAGCGAAGATGAAGCTGAAGATGATGTGCTTGAGAAAGGATTGGAATCCTTATACCAAGACATACCAAGAGACATGAATACAAGACGTAGTGACGCCACCGATAATACCTCCAGAATTTCAGACACTTGTCACACAAGCAGTAGAACTCGCACAACAATGCGAATATGATCCGATCCCCGCACTTGAGGCGGACCTCTATATCGTCAACTTCTATGAGAAAGAAGGACGACTTGGGTTACACCAAGACAAGGACGAGACAGCGGAATCTCTTAAACAAGGAGTGCCCGTAGTGTCTTGGTCCATTGGTGATGATGCCGTATTTATGTATAGCGAGCAGAAGCGTGTGGACCTCGCACGGAAATTGGTATTGAGATCGGGAGATGTCCTAATCATGGGTGGAAAATCTAGGATGCTGTATCACTGGATCAGCAAGATCAAGTTGAATACTGCACCACCAACAATAATCAATGCCACACACATGAAACTAGGACGCCTGAACCTTACCTTTAGGAAGTATTAAATTCATAGCATCATGTAATGTATTAGTAACGTGTATTAGAGACACGGTATGTATGCTGGTTGGTTTATCAATAAATGAAATACCCCGAATAATAACTACCTTAATTAATAAGGATTAAAATAAATCATGAGCAATAATTGTTATAAATATTATTGTATAAATACATAGTCCAAATGAACATTTAATTATACACTCAATCTCTAATCAAGAGAAAATATTATTCAGGAGAAATTAACTCCCAATTTTAATATCACTTGTAACATGTTAGTACCTATTTTAAACATCACATATAGCATTCATTTAGCATATATATATATATATATATATATATATATATATATATAATATAAATATTTAGTCTAAACAAATCATATATATTTATATATATATTTAAAACAAAATATCATAAGTCATTATTTAACAAACAAATCTAGTCACAAATACTTATAACTTGTATGTTACATTAAAAACTAATGTAAATTCAAATTTCCCTCCACATTCTCTTCTTGGCCGGTTGATTAAGAGACTTGGGAACAAAAAAAAAAGGAAAAGAGAAAGAGATTAGACAAATAAATAACCCATAAAGTACAATACAAGTACAATATAAACCTTACTTTTCCTTACCACTCCCCATACTCTCTTGACTTTTCTTCCAACCTAAACCCTTCTTTCTTACGCAGACCTCTTCTTTTCCTGTTTTGTCACCAGACTGCAACAGCCATAATCCCCACTTCAGACCTTTCTCTTCTATCTCAAGCCAGGCTGTTTCTTTCCTCTGCTCAATTCAGGAACAGCAATGACAGAGGGGCAGACAATAACCGGTAAGAGCCCCTTCTTTTCCTCTTCTTTCTTCTCGGTTCCAATGCTCCTTCCCTGCCAGATTTTCTTCCTCCTTCTACACCACTACAGCCTTATTTCTCCTTGCAGTAACAGCAGTACATGAATCTCCCTATCCTCGGTACTAAACGCCAAGAGCAACAACATTAAAAGCAAGGTAAATCACCACCCCTTTTCCTCTTCGGTTTCTGTCAAAAAAAAAAAAACATATATATTTACACAACTCTCGACATCTCACCGAACAACTCATTTTTGCACAAGTTGATGGAGTTGTTCAACTCTTACCTGAACAAGAAAACGTCTTTGAACAGCCTGTAGCTACAAGGTAGAAACAACAACCTGATAAGCAGCAGTGCAAATCAATTTCTGCATCTTTCTTCCTCGCCTGCTCACCTTCGGTACCGCAACAGAGCCAACAACATGAAACTGGTGAGCTACTCTTACTTCCCTCCTTTTCACTCCAAGATTCCAGCCTTTCTCATCAGGTTTTCTGCCTCATTCCTGCCAGAATATCGTTGTCCTCCTTCCCTCTATAAGACACTCTCGTTCTGTCTTGGAACAGCAAGAGGAGCAAAAAAAAAAAAAAAAAAAAGGTAAGGCACCACTCTTATCTTCCTCACGCTCATGTCTGGAAAATGAATAACATTGACACCCTTCCCTGCTCTTGGTTGTTGCGCATATGGCAGTTGTCCCAGCTCCATCCTATTCCTGCATTTCTCCTGTTGCAGAAACAACAACAAAGCACAGCTGAGCTTCCCTTCTTCTGGCACAATAACAGCAAGCATGAGAATTTTTCCTCTAGCTTTTACGGTAAGGAAATCTCCAACAGAACAACTCCTTCCTTGTCCAGTTCATGTCCGAATATGCTACTCATTTTCACACTCTTCCACTGTTCATGAATGCTCATGACTGAAGCTACACTCCAGCCTCCCTGTGGAGCTGAAACGCAGTCAAAGCGCATCAGAAAAGGAGGTGCAAAAAAAAAACCAAAGTAAGCAAACTGGTATTTGGCTTGAGAATACAAGCTACCGTTTTCTGCATATTCAAAAAAAAAAATTATAACTGCAGTTCTATGTGCATAACTAGGCAGAGGAGGAAGATTGTAATTGTGGGAAGGTGACGTGGAGCTGGTAAAGATTTTAATGGCAGCTTAGGAAGGTAACGATGAGTTATATTTCCCCCCTTAATACCTCAGAGAGTGCTAGTTAAATGTGTGGGGGAAAAACCGAGAATGATGGAGTTATACTTGGGTATAATTGAGCTGTTAATATCGTAACAAATGATGGGTGTATACAAGTATATGGGGTGGGTAATGCGTAACCCAAATGGTTATATACATGTGCAGTTTATAGGCCTAGGTATTGATGATTAGTTTAAGTCAAATTATGTGTTAAAAAGGGAAGATAATAACCTTAAGGAAAGGGCATTTAACGTCTGTACAAGACCGATAATAATGGGCAAGTAGGCTGTTTAGATCCTAATAATGTGTAGAAAATAAAGGGATAAGTACTTGATTAGTGAGATTAATTATTAGTGGATATTTAACGTATATTGTACAAAACATTGATGGAAGGAAAAAAATGATGAATAACTTAGGGAAAATCTATTTTAGGAGGTAGGTAATTTAACTAAGTATATTAATTAGGCCTATGTTTATACTAGTGCCAAATCCCTTGGAATGTGGAGAGAGATTTTTGAAATCTAAATATATGAGTTTTACTTACTTAAGTTTAGTGTAAACTTATCAAGTAAGTAATTATATACAAAAGGGGACCGAGAGTACTTGTGAATTATGAGATAATAAATCTCTAAAAATGTGTAGCTAATTATGATAATATGTTTAGTTAATGTAACTAAATTTAAGGGACTTATAAAATTATGTTTATAAGTTAACTATAGAGGGAAATTGATTTAAAAAGATTTATGATGATCTGTACAAAGAAAAAATAAACCGAGAGCTTAATGGGGTTTATGGGTTAATTAAGCCCTAATTATGTATAAATAATTCTGGTGATATGTTTAATTAACATATCTAAGTATAAATGACTTATAAAAACTATATTTATAAGTTAAATGTGGAAGGAAATTGATTTAAAAAGGGTTGTGTAGAAATCTGTACAAACCGTGGGTTATAAGTAAATTTGGGATATACTGATGTCAATTGATAGTTAGTGGCATGCTATGTTTGAGCCATGTATTTAGGCATATTTATTTTGCTTATTTAAAAGCTTAAAGTAATGATTATTGAGTTTTGGAGAGGGTTAAATAAATTATATGAATTATGGTGCAAAATATAATTTTTGTGAACAAAAAAAACACTTAGGAGTATTTTTGATGAATATTAGTAATTTAGGTGCTACTTGAATTAAGAATAAAGTTGTAATGAGTTTTAAATAAGTTATAAACTTTATAAGTGTCTAGATAAACAAAAGAATTATTTGTCAATGTGTAATCAAAATTTTAGGGGTTGGTTTGGTATTTTAGATAGATTGTATAATATAAAGTTTAAGGATTAAATTGTAAGTTTATGAAATTAAGGTGGGTTAAAGTGTAAATAAAGAAAGATGTGGGTGAACAACCAAACTTGAATAAGCCGAGGGGTTACCCGTAAATATAAATATACATATGTATGTATAATATAATGATAAGATACCTTATGTTATTAATTAATAAGGTAAGTAATATAGCAGGTATGGAATATGGGGTGGTTTTGTAAACAACATAAGAGATGACATAGGAAGTTCCGGAAGGGTATTGGGCTATTCAGAAATTATATACACAATATATGTATATAATAATGTTTGAAAACCTTAACCTATAATTTAATAAGACTATAAATGTAATGCTTATAATATATGGGTTAATCTCATAAATAATCAAACTATGAGGGGAAGAGACTGTCGTTAATATATATATATATAGGCTGTTTGGAAATTTTTAAAGTTTGAACATACTGTACATTATAAAGTCTTGGGGTGACGTAATGAGACATTATACTAAGTATGAAAGAAATGTTATACGAGGGGGCTCTACAATAATTTTATCATGTGAATTCGTAACATGGCACGAGGATATAACGTGCATAACAAGCCACATACGAGATTATGTTACTACGAGTGGAAACGTAAATATAACGACAACCGTATTGTAAATGTTTACAGTGGGGTAATATTTTACATGCACGTGAACAGTATGTAAACAATGACGTATAGTTACAACTATAATATATACGTGATTGTTTGTATATGTATATATATGCAAGCCGCGTACTTACGTAAATATAATTACGCGAATTAGTTTGTATAACGGAATGTTTAAACATCATGCATACAACATAACGTTATTTCCGTACGCCTGTAAACCGACAATTACGCAAACAAAACGTGAACGAAACTTCCATGTGATAAGTAATATTACCGTAGCGACAACTACGCACTCGTAAACTATAACGAGTGGCTGAAATCTAAATCCTTAAGGCTAACGACCATCGAGATAAACAAGTGGTCAATTAAGACTTAGACACGGGTTGGAAGTACGGGTTGGTCTAGGTTAGTTAAGTAAATACGAAATACGTATATACGTACTGATATTAGAACAATGTGTATACCAGAGATACGAGTGGGTAGACACGAGCACTGTGAGTGTTAGAGCCTACGCGGGGGTTATCACGCGGGCGACAACGGTGTAAGGTATGTTGGATTCTATGGTCTGAACCCTGATGGATTCTTTGAGTTCAGACATTTGTGTGCTAATTGCTTAAGATGATATGGATGAGTATGCATGTGTTTATGAAATGTTATTTGCTCGAATATCTAGCGTTTTATTATTTGTGTGCGAACGCCTTTGGCTATAGATAACGATAATCATTTAACGACGATACCGTTGGTAAAGCGATGAGTACGACACTGTCAAAAATACTCAGATGATCTAACACTTAAAACTTAGGAAGAAAGGTTCGGTATTACCAACCTTAGAGCATTGGCACAGAACATGAATATAACCTAGATTCAGTTAAAACACTTAACTATGGAGAAATGGAGGTTGATGAGGTGGTGTGATATATGTACGGGGAAATCCTGGTCTGCATTCGTTCCAGCAGGTTGCGCAGTGTGATCACCAGAGGGGAGTCCAGGCATGGAGCCCCTCGTTGAGGAATCCAAGGATCGTCTTAGATCGTTGGCGTTGGGTACTAACGTAGGTACATGGCTTCGGGCCACATGGATGTTTCTCACGAGATGTCGGGGAAGCCAAATGATCTCGAATCATTGGCAATGGGACTACTGTCCAATAATAACTAAAACTTGGTGAGGTGTTAATGGGGAATTGTCCATCTAACGTGACACCCAAAGGATGATGAGAGAGTTGGTGGGAGCGGGGCTCCAGACAATTGAATAACGAATTTGCGATTTCGATTTCGATCTGGCGACTATTGTGCATGGTTATTAATATGTTATTTGTGGTGATTACTTGGTGCACTGTTGCGTGTTTACATTCCGCTTTTACAGTCTTTTATATATACTTGTAAACTGGAACAACATGAAAATTGGATAGCATGCTAATCAAGACGGCTAATTAACTCATGTGGCCTAAAGGCAATTAGGATCATATAGTTCAACATACTCAGCCTCATGCTGAGCCTTTTGGCAACCACATTTTTGCAGGTATACTATGATTGACGCCGGAGTGCGGGATTGGGTATGGCTTTAAATTTGACTAGTCGATATGTGTAGGAGGAATCATGGATTATGTCATTGTAATAGATACAACAAGTGATGATCGATGTATAATTGAATCTTGATAGCTGCTCACTAGTTCTTAGAGTTATATGGATTTATCATGAGTTGTGTTAACCTCGTCATCACTGCGGATGGATGGTTAAGCAGATGGATGGATGGTTGTGACACCCGCCTAGTTAGTGAGAGTGTTCCGCTGCGAATGTTGCGATTAATGTATTTTTAATTACTGTTACGAAGCGATTACGGTGAGAGTTAGGATTAATAGACGGGGGTGTTACAATAAAGAGCAGTGTCGATTTAAATTCCACTTGTGTCCACCATCAATACTTATGAACTTGTGACTTCAATAGGTTATGGACTCGGTACCGAAGGTAACCTGAGTATCCTCACCGAAGCGCAAGCCGTAAGAGTGGCACCATTTTAACGGGAACCTTCCCAGTGAACGGCATTGAAGCCAGTGTGTTATTCGACTCCGACACCTCTCACACCTTCATATCACCATCTTTTGTGAAGAGGTTGAAGCTAGATGCGGATGAGCTACCGAATTTCCTAGCTACCCTCCCATCGAAGGAGCGAATACGTTGTACCAAATACTACAAGTCAGCCACAATCGGAATCAAAGGCGAATCGTTTCCCATCTCCTTCATCGAATTTAATGGATTGGGATTCGATGTAATAATCGGAATGAATTGGTTGGAGCGGCACAAGAGCAGAATCCTCTGCGCTGAGCATCGATTACTACTCAAGAGTCCTTCTAGGGTTACTGTATCTTACCGCTAGAGACCGAGAGAGCCTTCGACCACAGTCATCTCCGCCATGGCTATGTACCGGGGGCTCTGAAAGGGCAAAGAAGTGTATTTGTGTTATGTACAAGACCTGGAAAGAGATCTAGAGTTCAATCCTGAAGTACCCGTTGTATCTGAATTCCCCGATGTATTCCCTAAGGAGCTGCCTGGTATGCCACCTCGACGAGCAGTAGAATTTGAGATTGACCTTTTGCCAGGTACTGGTCCCATTGCTAGGGCACTGTACCGTATGGCACCTACAGAAATGACAGAATTGAAGGAACAATTACGTGATCTTCTCGACAAAGGGTTTATACGCCCGAGTGTATCACCTTGGGGAGCACCGGTCCTCTTTGTGAAGAAGAAGGATGGTAGCCTCCGACTTTGTATTGACTACCGCGAGCTGAATGCGGTTACAGTCAAAAATAAATACCCATTGCCACGCATCGACGACTTATTCGACCAGCTGAAAGGAGCCTCAGTCTTCTCCAAGATTGACCTCCGTTCTGGGTATCATCAGATTGCTATCAGAGAGCAAGACATCGAGAAAACGGCATTCCGCACCAGATATGGCCACTACGAATTCATAGTCATGCCATTCGGTTTGTCAAATGCACCAGCAAAATTCATGGACCTTATGAATCGACTTTTCAGTGAGCAGCTAGACACCTCAGTTGTAGTATTTATTGATGACATCCTTGTATACTCCAAATCACTAGAAGAACATGAAATCCATTTGAGGAAAGTACTTGAGACACTGCGCGAGAACCAGCTGTATGCGAAGTTCTCCAAATGCGAGTTCTGGCTAGATCAGGTATCATTCCTCGGTCATGTCATCTCGAGCACAGGTATTTTAGTTGACCCTTTTAAGATCGAAACTGTACGATCATGGCCTAGACCCAAGACTGTTACCGACATTAGGAGCTTTCTTGGTCTAGCCGGTTACTACCAGAGATTTGTAAAGGACTTCTCGAAAGTCGCTAAGCCCATGACTATACTGATGAAGAAAGATGCACCGTTTGTATGGACAGACGAGTGTGAAGTATCATTTCAGAGCCTAAAGGACTCATTGACCTCAGCGCCCATCCTTACTCTTCTAGAGGGCACAGAGGGATTTGAGGTATATTGTGATGCATCAGGCAAAGGAATGGGATGCGTACTCATGCAGCATGGCAAGGTTGTAGCTTATGCCTCCCGCCAGCTGAAAAAGCATGAGGAGAATTACCCGACACACGACTTAGAGTTAGAAGCCATTGTCTTCGCCTTGAAGATATGGCGACACTACCTCTATGGGGTAAGCATCACCATCTATTCCGACCACAAGAGCTTACAGTACGTGTATACACAGAAAGAATTGAATTTGAGACAGAGAATGTGGATGGAGTTTCTTTCAGACTACGACATCAACCTGCAGTATAAGGAAGGGAAGGCAAACGTGGTAGCCGACGCCCTGAGTCATCGAGCACACTCGCTCCATTCGCTACTAGCTTCTTCTAGCTTGGTTGACGAGGTGCGAGACGCTCAGTTGAGCGACCCTTACCAGACCGAAATCAGACAGAAGATCACCGACGGTACATTTGAGAAGAAGAAATATGACTTTAAGTTGCATGAAGATGGTCTGATTCGGCTGAATGGCAGGCTATGTGTCCCCCGAAGCAATGCTGAGCTAAGGGATCGCATCCTGCGAGAGTCACACAGTTCCATATTGTCAGTCCATCCAGGAGCCTCCAAGATGTACAAAGACATGAAGAGGTACTTCTGGTGGTCTAGGATGAAATCAGATGTGACGCAGTATGTATTGAGATGCTTGACATGCCAGAAAAGTAAAATTTGAAAATCGTTAGCCCGGGCGGGCTGAATGGTACAATCGATGTCAGTTCCGGAGTGGAAATTTCACGATAATCTCCATGGATTTTGTTGTAGGACTCCCACCTGCCAGGGGAGGACTCAACATGATCTGGGGTTGTAGTCGATCACCTTACCAAGGTTGCCAGATTCATACCGATGAAGGACACCTGGAAGGTAGTGAAGCTCGCAGAGCTATTCGACAAGGAGATTATCAGGCATCACGGAGTCCCGAAAACCATACTATCTGACCGCGACACCAGATTTCTTTCAAGATACTGGAGAGCTACACGGGAAGAGTTGGGAACAGAATTGAAGATGAGTACCGCCTTCCATCCTCAGACCGACGGTCAGACAGAAAGGACCATCCAGACACTAGAGGACATGCTTAGGCCATGTGCCTTAGATTTTCAGGGGAGTTGGTTAGATAAGCTTCATCTTATCGAGTTTTCATACAATAATAGCTACCATGCTTCGATTAAGATGTCGCCTTTCCAAGCCCTATACGGTAGACCTTGCCGTACACCCTTGTGTTGGGATGAGTCAAGCGAAGCGGTCATCATAGGACCAGAGTATTTAGAACAAGTCCAAGCGGAAGTAAGTGCAACGAATCCGAGCCAATATGAAGGCAGCCCAAGATAGAAAGAAATCCTATGCGGATGTGAGACGACGCGACCTTGAGTTCGCCGTGGGCGACCAAGTGTTCTTGCGCGTTTCACCTACGAAGGGCGTATTCCGTTTTGGTCAGAAGGGCAAGTTGAGCCCAAAGTTTGTAGGGCCGTACACTATCACCGAAAGAGTTGGATCCGTAGCCTATAGGTTAGCACTACCTGAGGACTTGGGGCGTGTCCATGATGTCTTTCATGTGTCACAACTCAAGAAGTATATCGCCGATCCTTCTCATGTCCTAGAGCCCGAGAGACTATCCATTGAGCTGACCATGAGATATGTCAAAACCCCGGTGAGAATCCTTGATAGGAAGACCAGAGACACTCGCCATAAGTCGATACGAATGGTGAAGGTACTATGGTCAAACCACGATGTCGAAGAAGCGACATGGGAGCTAGAAGATGCCATGAAGGCGAAGTACCCACAGTTATTCATAGACTAGATAGTCTAGTATTTAGTACATACGGGTACGGGGCGTACCCCTTTTAAGGGGGGTAGAGCATTTTTGCTTTTGCATTGCTTCGGGTGAGCATTGCATAGGTGTAGGCATTGTAGTATATTTGGATGGCACATGTAGTGTAGAATGTATTTGGTAGTGTATTTGGTATGTGTGTGTATGTATGTGTAATGTGTAGTGTATGGATGTGCATGTACAACGTATGGTGCATTGGTGTAATGTGTATTGTGAATTACAGTGGTGTATTATGTAATGTGGATATGATGTGAATGGAAATGTGCATTGTGTATGTGAATTCGTATGATGCTTGATTTGTGTATGTTTGTAATGTGAAAGGAAGTAAACACCTCATAGGTGGTAGTAAGACACATTATGGCAATTGGTTTGCCTAATGAGTAGAATTCTTAAACTATTAACCTTGAGCAACTTTGAGGGCAAAGTTTCTTAAGGGGGTAGATTGAAATACCCCGTAATTAAATATAGTAATTAATTATGCTAATAAGTGTTTTAGGAGCTTAATTAAGTCTAAATAATCATGAGGGAACAAATCCCGAAGAAAACGGATCCCTAAAACGGATTAAAAACACTAACGAACCTTAAAGCACGTTTTTCGAGGAAAACGGGAAAACATGACTTTAAGCAGGTCAAATAGACTCGTAACAATGTTGGTCAACTAATTAGTCATTAATAAATATTAGTGAAGGTCTAGAGCCAATAAAATCAATAAAACGAGAAAAAATAGTAAAAACTGTCAAAAACGGGAAGTTGTGGGGTAAAAGCATAATAACCCAAACTAGTGTGTCCACTATTGGAAATAAAAATGTACATGTATGTGTGGGTGCTGTGTGGGCCGATTCCATGCCCTCTCTCACACTCCCTGGCCCTCTCTCAACTCCTCTTAACTCTCTTGCATTTGCAAAAGACAAAACAATAAAAGCAAAAAGTAACTCACCTATCTCACATTCTCTCTTCTACTCTCTCATTTCCTCACAACCATCGCGTACAGCACTCCCCCTTTCCTCTCTGATTTTTCTTCTTCTTCCTTGAACCTCTAATGGCGATTTGAGAAGCCAAAATAGCCACCCACTTCTCTCCTCTTGTTAACCCATCAAACTTCACCAAAAATCACAAAAAATATACCATTGTCTTCCTCTCATCAAGGAGAGTATTCCTCTCTTTCCAAAATTCAAAAACAAGCACTTTCATCCCCATGGGTATTTTTACTTTGGAGCTTCAAGACCACCCTTAGAACCACCTCCATTTCCTGTTTACTTTGAGGTAAAAAATTCTTGAAACCTCATCTTTTTCTAGCCTTGTGGGCAAACGAAATTTAAAACTAAAACCCTTGTTTGGTGCTTTGTATTCTAGCCAATTTTGGCTTCTTTGGAGGAGTAGAAATCTTGTTCTTCCACTGCCACCCTAAGTTTCACTTACACCCTTGCAAGGTAATATATTCTTAAACCCCTAAAATGTGCCTTGAGCTTTAAAGAATGGCTAAGGGTTAGTTTTGTATTGAAATGTGCATACCAATGGGTTGTAGTGTTAGAGAATTTTACCTACAAAACCGGTGGGAAGGAAAGAAAGAAGGAAGGAAGAAAGAAGAAGAAAAGAAATAGAAGAAAAACAAGGTATAAATTATGCTCTCTTGTGTAGTCCTGTAAATACTTTTTTTTTGTAACAGATTTTAGTAGGTAAGATGTGTATTTGAAATTAGTGGTGAGTAGTGGTACAATGTGGAAGAAGAACAAAACTGTTTGAAGCTTAAGACATTTTAAAAACTTGTCAAAACATAGTTGGGAATGGGATGTTGTGTGCAGGAATTTATTGAGTGGTTTAGTATTGTGTTGGAGAGCTTGGTATATTGTTATGATGAAAACAGGTGAATTGGGTAGTGTTGGTGAGCTAAAACTTGTGGTGAGAATGTAAAAATAAAGGGGAGATATGGCAAATTTTACCTAGAAACTAGAGAACTTAAGAACTAAAACTAGGTTAAAAAACATACCTTTGCAACAGATTTTAGGTTGATCTAGTTTAGTGGGTAGGTTAGGAGAGATGGTTAATGCATTATAAGCCTTAGAAATGACATTAGAGGAGGGAGCTATAGGTGGAGAAAGTGAGAGTCAAAATCTATGGCAAAATGCACTTAGAAAAGAATAGTGCAAGTGCTGGGATGAGAACGGGAAATAATGTGTGTGATTTGAGATAGAAAAGAGTGATGAGTTAATGGATGAACTAAGGTGTATTAGGAAGTTAATTAGTACTACAACATGTTAGGATGAGTGTAGGAAGATGGGGAAGAAGAAATGGGTAAGAAAGGAAATGAAAAAAAAATTTGTAGGCATGTTCTGCTACCGACCGACCCAAAGGTTGGATCGGTCGGTGGGGTCGGTCGGGGCATAAGTAACTAAACGGAAATCTTCTGGAACGGACCGACCCAGAGGCTGTGAGTCGGTCGTGGGTCGGTCGCGAGGAATTCTAGGGCCGGAAACTTTCTGGAAGGGACCGATCCAGGGGTGTATGGGTCGGTCGGAACAGTTTTGGGTCAGTGGGCAAAGTATGAAGAACGGAAAACTTATTGGAATGGACCGACCCAGAGGTTGGGTCGGTCGGCCCAAAACTTATAAAAAAAATGTTAGCACTAGCAACCATATGTATATACATATATATGACACACATGTATATGTATATAGGTATATACCATGGCGGTTGAGAATAGCAAGAGAAAGTAAACCATATGTAAGTATAAGGATTGTAAAGGCATAGTAAGTATGAGTTAGGAAGTGTAAGAGTAATCGGGTTTAGTAATGATAGTTAAATTAATCACTCGATTGTATGTATGTCATAGGACTTGATTTGTGAACCACCGGAGGAAAGACGGTTTCGAGTACAACGGTGAACGGTATGAACTTCTTATGCCCTGTATGCTACCTTGGTTACTCTGATTTGTGTGTTGTGTGCTAATTGATCACCAAATAAGATAAATGCACGAATCGGAGTTATTATGCCTACTTGTGAATATGTAGTGTTGTACCTTGCTGGATGTTATCTTAAAATCATAGTTGTATAATTCATGAAATGTATGGATGAATATGAGTGTGTGTATGAACACTACTACAAAAAATATGGATAATGACATTTTCTTAAACCCACTCAATAAAGTGTTGTAATTTTTTGATATAACTACTCTATTTAGTTACACTTGTTTGTGTAGAACTATATAATAAGAGCTTATGCTAAATATAGGTACATGTATGTTATATAAAATACAAAGATCTATAATATCTCTACATCTATTATGAACACACTTATAAGTGAAGGAATTAATTTTTCCACATTTTGTTTGTGTATAAAATTTGAACTTAAAAGTGTGGGCATACTATAATTACGTAGTAGTGGTATGATATATTGTATTGTGACCGAATGTGATTGTGATTGGACTTCTAACTGATTCCTAAAAAGCTAACCAATCTAACTTATTTGGTAATTAAATTGGAATGAGTAGAAGTCCGATATAGTTTCGGCCACGCGTGAGGATGCGGAGTCACAAGAGTTGGCTCCAATTCCTGACTCTTAAACTGGTCCACGGCCCAAACCCCTAAATGGGTAGCATCCTGGATGGTGAGTCAAGTAAATCCCGTGGTGGGACGGTGTAGTCCCCGGGCCGGAGGTCATACCGACTTAACATGAGTAAAAGTAAGTAAGTAAGAATGAGTAAACAAGTATGGAAAAGTAAGTAATGGGTTAATGAGTAAAAGAGTAAAAAGTATTCCGATTAACCCGGATGCGTAATATGACTAACCTTGTGAAGGTTATTTTGTGTGCTATCGTACTAGTCTTGGATTGTATATTGAATTGTATATGATTGTATGTGGTATGCAAAGCATGTATGTATGAAATTATGAACCGCATGTACAGTCGACCTAAAATTGTCGGCGTACCCTAGTTAGCACGCGGTATATGTGAAGTTTATGCACAGCTTTTGCTGAGCCCCTTGGGGCGATGTTTTTACCATAATGCAGGTCCTCGAGACGGGTGAAGACTATGAAGACAATTTAGTTTGATTTCTTTTTGTGTAATGATGAATTGTGAATGGTTTACTAGTGGTACACGGCTGTAGGATTTGTGAGCCGGTGTTACCATGGGGTACACCTTTTTGGATAATGAAAAGTATTGGGATTGGGTATAGATGAGTAGTTGATGAACTCATTATTTTTGTAGACTTGGAAAGGGGAATGTAATTAACTATGCTTTTGATACTCGGTAATCCAATAATGTAAAAATATGGTATTTTGTATTTAGTAAGCAATGTTTTAGTAGCTCGGTATGTTTAGGCATCAGACCGTCACTGTAAGTAGTATAAGCCTAGCTAGCCGTATGGGCGGTTAGCAGCGTTGTATCACCGCCGTAGTAGTAGTATTTCCGCTACGAGCGTCAGGATTATTGGGACGATTGGACGGTAAGTATAGGATTAGCGGTAGGGGTGTTACAAAATATATACCATAGGGATTCTAATTCCCCTGAAGTCTCTCTAGTCCTCTTCACTTGTATCCTCACACCAGAGTTAACAAGGTAGGTACTTAATACGTATGGTATTCGCATCTTCTGTGCGCAATAACCATTATTAATCTAATAATGTATACACATGTTAATGCAAAACAAATTCTTTTTGTGCTATGCACACCGTAGTTTATGTATTTACTACATAAACATACGCTAAGCGGTTTTTCGCTCTACCCCCTTAAAATGGATTACGCCCACGTAATCAACATTATATCCTCCTTGAACATAGGTTCAAGATGTCCAGGCCTTATGGAGCATTCTGGCTTCCATGTATTCTATCTCACATTATGATCCAATCAGAGAGTCTTAACCAAGTTAATGGCTTAGTGTCTGTATCTAGGATTCTTGTCGGTACTTATACCAATCTCTCAACTTGGTTCGGTCTAGCCTCTCAGGCTCTAAGAGATTTGGCGGATGAGCCACGTATTTATTCAACTGGAAGATGTGAGATACATCGTTCCTTTTCCGTTCATTAGGTATATCAAAGCTTTAAGGTACCGGTCTACTAGCTTCTACTGCGTGACTCTGGTAACCTTAGGGTTTAGTTTGCCCATTTTTATCCTTTTAACGTATTGTACATCCCTTTGCATCATTATAATTTAGGAATAAAGGTCTCTCAATGGACTCGTACTATCTTTATTTATACATGGCCTTAATGAGTTGTTGTAGCTTGTCTATCCCATTCTTTTTGAAGATCTAATGTTCATACTCTTAGCGTTCTCTCAAGTGATCTAAATGTGTTCTTTCCAACTGACCTTTGTTTGAGGATTGGGTTAATCCGAAACTACTGTTTAGTGCTTATTGCTTTTACAGTTTTCTCTTAAGTCTATAGACATATCAGATGTCTGTGCTAATAATCCGTGCTCCTTGCACTCATAATGCTTATTATTTTCCGTCTGGATGAGTTCTCTAGTTCCTTTTGTGTCGTTAGTTTAACTGCTATCTCTCTCTTCAATTGTCGAGGTATTGGCTGGCTCTTGTCTGATCTTGCGTCGCTGACTGTTGTACGTAGTCGACTACTTCTCGTGTTCCTTACACCACTCGTTTACATGCATGGGTACCGTACTGATACATTACTACTTGCCCACTAACTCTTGAAGAGGGGAAAATATGCCAGAAGCCTCAAAAGAAGCA